>PVIR01026849.1:0-23183 GCA_004026965.1 Petromus typicus | reverse complement strand
GTATATAGGTCAGAAGGGGAAAAGAGCTGTGAAGTTGCAGGCTTTCCTCTGAGGTGAGTCCAGTGTCCTTAGGTGGCGCTGGACCCAGAGACTCACCAACGCCGAGGTTCGCGGGTCTCAGAGCAGGGCCCCCTCAACTTCAGTATGGCGGGAGGGCGGGGCTGGAACCAGGGCCCCAGCTGGAGTCCAGAGTTGGGGTGTCTCAGAGCTGGAGGCTTTGGGGTCGCCGGTTTGCTTGATGTAAGTCCAGTGTCCTGTAGGTGGCGCTGGACCCAGAAATCGCTGATGCCGAGGTTGGTGGGTCTCAGAGCGGGGCCCGCCCCCTTCAGTATGGCGGGAGGGTGGGAGGCCGGGGCTGGAGCCAGGGCCCCAGTTGGAGTCCAGAGTCGGGGTGTCCCAGAGCTGGAGCCTTGGGGTCGCTGGGTCGCTGTGGCAGAGACGATCTTGGTCGATCCCGCAGCAGCTCGGAGTTGTCTTCTCCTGGCAGGGCGGGTCCTCGGTCTCGATGGGCGGTGGGCGGGGATTCCTGACACGGGTCCTTTATCCTCTCCCGTGAGTCCAGTTTTAATGTACCGCAGTTTAATGCAGCCGCTGTGGTCTGCAGTGCAGTTCTGCTCCTCGCCGTGAACCTGGGTCTCGGAGGCCGGCTGCGCGCTGTCCACTGGGGCGCCTTGCGTGAGCCCGGCAGAGTCGGCCGCCCCTCCCCCTCTCAGGAGAGGGAAGAAGGGACCCCAACGGCTCCCTAGCTCGCTCTCTTTCTTTGCCCTTAATCGATCAATATTTTCTTCTGATCTCTTCAATCTAGATTTCTTTGCTGTCCTTCCTTTTTCCCCCAAAACTGCTGTTTTCAGGCTTAAGAACAATTTATAGGGAGGCAGTGGTCTCCAGCTTTTACCTTTCCGCCATCTTCCCAGAATCCTTGATACCTAAATTTTTTTAAGCTCTGAAGGTAATTATGAAGTATCTTTTAATATGTTTACATACACTTCTTTTGTATTTTTACTTACCAAGAAATTCAGGTGACAATTTTGACAACAGATCTAGTACGGTACTAAATACATTTAAGCTTCTTCTTTTTGAGTAACTTAATGCCTTTGTCCCAGCCCAGCGCTGTGCATTAGACATCATGTGATATGCTCAGTTGATCACCAACATAATTTCAGCTGGAATTTCCAGAATTTATTTTCCTCTA
Organism: Petromus typicus; assembly: GCA_004026965.1. Lineage (NCBI taxonomy): Eukaryota > Metazoa > Chordata > Mammalia > Rodentia > Petromuridae > Petromus > Petromus typicus. The sequence continues at coordinate 21,991 of PVIR01026849.1, read as the reverse complement.
TTCCCTATTCAAGGCTACTAGTATCCTAAGGAGACTTGGATTCTAGTTTTAGCTTAAAACACAGTAGCTCTGTCTTATTTATAAACAAATCACATACGTTTATGTTTTAATACTTTCTAAATCAAAAACTATTTTTTACTTTATTTGTACTGTATTACTCATACTTAGTTTTATATACTGCTGACAATCTAAAGTTAGTTGTATTTTCCAAATATGAAATTATACTTATACAAAAATAAGAAATGTTCTGCCATTTTCATTACAAAAAATTCTGTCATAGCCTTTCAGAAATTCAAAACGAAGTCGACTCTTTTCTGATGAAGATGACAGACAAATAAATACAAAATCACCTAAAAGAAACCAGAGAGTTGCAATGGTTCCACAGGTATGTATGTGATGAAATTTTGTTTCATGTGAAAAGAAGTAACCAGTCAGTCAGCATGATAAAGTTTGTATTTTTTCTGTTATAATTAATAAAGTCTTTTCTTTAAATAAGTTCTGTTGCTTGGCTTCTATTTTAGTTACTTAGAAAGTGTCATGGTTGTTTTGGTTGACTTTAAAACAGAGTGGAAAGTTAGTCAGTCATTCTGTAAGAAGCAAGTTGAAGACTTTATGTAAATTAGAGAAACATACAGCATAAAATCAGATTTCCTTTTTAATTTTTGGAAGTTGCTGAGGATCGGACCTAGGGTTTTACACATGCTAGGGCATGAGCTCTGCCATTGAGCTACACCCTTGCCCTTCCTTTTTAATTTTTGACCTTTGTTTTTTAAAATCATAGTGAACATGTAAGAATCATGGATAAAATTGAATATGAAAATACTCACTTTGAGAGTACTATATTTTTTCTCTGGTCTGATTTATAACTTCATACATAGACTCCTGTTTTCCTATCATAGAAAAGGTGATTTTCTTATCAAATAAAGGCATGAACATCAACATGTCCTACCAAAATTTTTTCCATGCCTGTATGATAATTGTAAATATCATAAAATATATCACATATTTGTGTTCTACAGAATTAACATGTATAGAAAATACTTCTAGGGACCGGGGATATAGCTCAGTGGTTCTGGTGCCTGTCTTGCAAGCGCAAGGACCCGGGTTCAATCCCCGGTATCCACATAACAATACCAGGTGTGGAGATTCACCCCAGCAGCAACCAGTACCACATACCACAGTGCTGGGCATGGTGGCTCACGCTTGTAATTCCAGCAGTAAGGAGGCAGAGTCAGGAAGATTGCTGTGATATGAGTTTGAGGCTGAGCTCAGGGCCAGCCTGAACCACAAAGCGAGACCCTGTCTCAAAAAAAAAAAAAGAAAAGAAAATACTTCTAAAACTTTTTATAAACATCAAGAACAGAGGCTGGGGATTTAGCTCAGTGGTTCCAGCGCCTGTCTTGTAAGCACAAGGGTGAGGGCCTGGCTTCAATTCCTGATAACTACATACAACAATGCTGGGCGTGAAAACTCACGCCCACCAGCAATCAGTACCACATACCACAGTGCCAGGCGTGGTGGCCCACACCTATAATCCCAGCACTTGGGAGGCAGAGGCTGGAGGATTGCTGTGAGTTCAAGGCTGAGTTCAGAACCAACCTGAACTATAAAAGCAATACTCTCTCATCATCAAGAACAAATAAATACCTGAAATGCAATTTAAAAACTTGATCTTTCTTTCTTCTTTTTTCTTTCTTTTTTTCCCCTCAGGATTTTGCCCTTGCCTGACAAGTATGGTGCCATTAAGCTAAATCCTAGGCCCTGTAAAAATTTGATCTTATTAAAAATAAAATGTATGGGGCCAGGGATGTAGTTCATTAGTTCTAACACCTGACTTGAAAGTGAAAGGGCCTTGGTATGATCCCCAGTAACCACATACAACAGTGCTGGGAGTGGAGACTCACACTCACCAGCAATCAGTAGCACATACTACCGTGTTGGGCGTGGTGGCTCATGCCTGTAATCTCAGCATTTGGGAGGCAGAGGCAAGAGGATTGCTGTGAGTTCAGGGCTGAGTTCAGGACCATCCTGAACTATAAAAGCGAGACTGTCTCTCAAAAAATAAAACAAAATGTATTATATTTCTAGAATTGGTAAATACTAGGTACAGAATTGAATGAATACAAGAAATAGATAAATGAGGCCAGACAATTTAGCTCAGTGGTTCCAGCACCTGCACTGCAAGCGCAAGGTCCTGGGTACAATTTCTAGTAACCACATACCACACTGCTGGGCATCGTGACTCACCCATTAGCAATCAGTAGACATACTGCAACGCTGGTCATGGTATCTCATGCCTGTAATCTCAGCACTTTGGAGGCAGAGACAGGAGGATTGTTGAGTTCAAGATCAGCCTCTCAAAAAAAAAAAAACCCTAAAATAAATAAAAATAAAATAGTAGACCTCAGGCACTGCTTCCTCTTATAAAAAAAAAATAGATAAATGATAATTCTGTTAAGATTTTGGAAGAGTTGTGTTGCTAGGAGAATCTGGATGACTCTCAAACATACAAAAACTTCAGTCTTCATGATGTGAACTGCCCTGTCTTTGTTTCATCTATTGCCGTCCTTGTCTGGCACTACAAACCAACTTTTACTGAGTATTTGTGTGCCAGATCCCTCCTTCCAGGACAATGTGGAAGGAGGGATCTGGCACACAAATGGAGACCTTTCTACTTAGGAGCAATGCAGAAATGATATAATATGTAACAAATGCAGAGTTGTTCAAATACCTGAAAAGATATTATATTCTCTGAGTTTTCTCTTTACTAGTTTCAATCTCCCTAGTTCTTTTAGGCTTCATTTATTTGATGTAGCTTGGTCTGTTAAATTTCTAATGTATTTGTTGGATTTTGCTTGCTTTTTTTTTTTTGTTAAGGCAGGGACTTGCTTTGTAGTTCATACTGGCCCTCATTATGTAGCAAGGCCAGCCTTGAGCTCATAGCAATCCTCCTGCCTCTGCCTCTCAAGTGTTGTGCTTACGTGCATGAGCCACCATACCTGGCATTGTGGTATGTGATTACCAGAAATCATACTTGGGGAGTTTGTGCTTGCCAGGCAGATGCCAGAACCACTGAGCTAAATCCCTGGCCCAGTTTGCTGGATTTTATAATCTGTGTGTGTGTATTTGTGGTGCTGGGGATCAAACTCAGGCCCTTGCACACATGCCAAGCAAGTGTTGTGTCACTGAGCTATATTGCCAGCCTGTATGTTTATTTAAAGAAAATATCCAGAGCTGAAGAATTATGAAAACCAACTTTTACTGAGTATTTATGTACCAGATCTTATTTTAGCTTTTTTTTTTTTTAAGGTTTTTTTTTTTTTTTGAGACAGGGTCTTGCTTTGTAGTTCAGGCTGGCCCTGAGCTCAGCCTCCAACTCACATCACAGCAATCCTCTTGCCTCTGCCTGCCTAGTGCTAGGATTACAGAAGTGAGCCACCACGCCTGCCTGGCACTGTGGTATGTGGTACTGGTTGCTGCTGGGCGTGAGTCTCCACGCCCAGTATTGCATGTGGTTTCCGGGGATCGAACCGGGTCCTTGCACTTGCAAGACAGGCGCTGTAACCACTGAGCTAAATCCCCGGCTCATAACTTTCCTTTTTTTGAGACAGGATCTTGCTATATAATTCAGGTTGGCCTTGAACACACTATATATCCCAGACTAGCTTTAAACTCTGTTATTCTCCTGCCTTGGCCTCTTGAGTGCTGGCATTACAGATATGAGCTACTATGCTAACTACTTGGTTGTTATTTAATGCTAAACAGCTGGCTTGCAATTTTTAAATTTTTCATTGATAATCTAATTTTACTGGTCAAGGATTTAACTCAGTGGCCTCATGCCTGCCTGACAAGCACAAAGTCTTGAGTTCAGTCCCTGGTACAAAAAAAAGCTTATAGTTAAAATCTGGTATCTTGTTTAGGATACTGGAACAGAAAAAGGACATTAATGAAAAAACTGGTGCGATCCAAATGAAGTCTTTCATTAATATTATTGTACTGTTTTGCAGCATGTTGTTGCATAACTGTGATCCCAGCACTTCAGAACCTGAGACAGGAAGATCACCACAAGTTCAAAGCCAGCCTGAACTACATAGGGAAACCTTGTCTCAAAAAACAAACAAAAGGGCCGGGGAGTTAGCTCAGTGGTTCCGGTGCCTGTCTTGCAAGCACAAGGGCCCGGGTTCCGATCCCTGGTAACCACATAACAATACTGGGCGTGGAGACTCATGCCCAACAGCAATCAGTACCACATACTACAGTGCCGGGCATGGTGGCTCACACCTGTAATCCCAGCACTCGGGAGGCAGAGGCAGGAGGATTGCTGTGATGTGAATTTGAGGCTGAGCTCAGGACCAGCCTGAACCACAAAGCGAGACCTTGTCTCAAAAAAAAAAAAAAATCCTAAATACAAACAACAAAATAGTATCCTACTACTTTTGACAAATATGGTTAGTTAAAAACTGTGTACTCTCTTCTAACTTCTGGAAGTATATAATATTCTCAAAATAGAAAGTTTATAACAAAAAAATGAAAAATTAATTAGACCTCAATCTCCTCATCCTAATATTCCCTCATCCAGTGCTGCCTACTATAATTAGTTTGATCAGCCTCTAAAGAGGTTTTAAATATAATTTTAAAATTTTATGTGTTCATAGGAAATATAGAGCAGTACTTGATATATAAGTGCTATTTAGAATGTGTCTGGTACATAATTTGGGAATTGTTGTTTTTAAGACATGTCTTGTGGGCTGGATATTTAGCTCTGTGGTTCCCCGTTTTCCTTGCAAATACAAGGTCCCAAGTTCATCCCCATTGACTGACCACATACCACAGTGCCGGATGTGGTAACTCACACCCATCAGCAATCAGATCCACACACCATAAAGCTGGGCATGATGGCTCATGCCTATAATCCCAGCACTCTGAGGCAGAAGCAGGAGGATTACTGTGAGTTTGAGGCTTGCCTGGGCTACATAGTGAGCTTAGGGCCAGCCTGAACTACAAAAAGCAAGACCCTGTCTCAAAAAAAAAAAAGACAAAGTCTTGTGATGTAGGTTGGCCTTGAACTTACTGTACTATGTAGTCTAGGTTGAAACTCACAAGCCTCATAATTGTGATATATTTGTATTTTTAATGTCATTTTCATGAAGCTGTGCCATGCATCATTCTGTTTTTATTCTTTCATTTAAAAGCCTCTGTTTAGAGATCTGGCCATGTAGATAGATAGGCAAACATAAATATTTCTTTTTAATGTGGTATAATATTGTCATTCAGTATCATAATTTATCTATAAATTCTTCCTTTTCAAGACATTTAAATACTTTTTAAGGTTTGACTCTTATAACAATACCACAGTGAACATCCAGAGCATGTTTGAATAATTTTGCAAGTGTTTTTCTAGGACAAATGCCCGAAATGTGAAAATGCTGGATCATAAACTATACACATTTAAAGTTTTTTTTTTTTTTTTTTTTTAGGTTTTTGGAGACAGGGTCTCGCTTTGTGGTTCAGGCTGGCCCTGAGCTCAGCCTCAGACTCACATCACAATCCTCCTGCCTCTGCCTCCCGAGTGCTGGGATTACAGGCGTGAGCCACCACGCCCGGCACTGTGCTATGTGGTACTGGTTGCTGCTGGGTGTGGGTCTCCACACCCAGTATTGTTATGTGGTTACTGGGGAATCGAACCCGGGTCCTTGCGCTTGCGAGACAGGCGGGTCCTTGCGCTTGCGAGACAGGCACCGGAACCACTGAGCTAACTCCCCGGTCCCACATTTAAAGTTTTTAAAGTGTTTTTTAAAAAGTTTTTAAAGTGGTTTAAAGTTTTAGTGGTTCTTTCTCCCAAAGAAAGTAAGACTAGATTATACTTTTCAACCAACAGAGCCTCTCTTTTTCCATAGAGTGGCCAACTCAGTGTATAACCAGACAGACATGTTTTTCAATCTGATATGTAAAAATATATTCATTTTAGATGACAATATATCTGTGTGAGATTGAAATGTTTTTATGTGCCTAAAATAATTTTATCTTCTATAGAGTTATTTTCCATTTCCCTATCATTCATTTTCTTACTAGTTTATAAGACTTATGTATATATTAAGATTATTAGCTCATTTTTTCATTTATATCATTTATATAGTTGTTATGATTTTTACTTTGCCTTTGTTTCTATATTTTACAACATATTTTTAAAAAATTATAAGAGAATGGCCTTTTTGTTTGTTTGGTTTTTAAAGATAGAATCTCACTTTGTAGTTCAGGCTGGCCCTGAACTCACTATGTCCCCAGGCTGGCCTCTTAACTCATGATAAATCCTCCTGCCTCAGCCTCCTAAGTGCTGAGATTACAGGTGTGCACCACCACACCTAGTACTTTTTGTCATATTTTTAGTTTGTCGTTCTCTGAAAAATCAAGTTCCCTAATCTAAATTTATATGGTTTTAGAGTTCTCTCACATTTCCTCTTATTTTATTTTTTAAAATATTTAAACCTTGAATTTATTTTTGAGTAAAGAGTAAAGTAAGGGGCTGGGGATTTAGCTCAGTGGTTCCGGTGCCTGTCTTGCAAGCGCAAGGACCTGGGTTCGATCCCGGTAACCACATACCTATACTGGGTGTGGAGACTCACGCCCAGCAGCAACCAGTACCACATACCACAGTGCCAGGTGTAGTGGCTCACGCCTGTAATCCCAGCACTCAGGAGGCAGAGGCAGGAGGATTGCTGTGATGAGTTTGAGGCTGAGCTCAGGGCCAGCCTGAACTACAAAGTGAGACCCTGTCTCAAAAAACCTAAAAAAAAAAAAGAGTAAAGTAAGATTGCAACCTGTGTCTCACTTAGAGGGCTAGTTTTCTTGGTAACACTTAACTATAATCCATCTTTTGTGTAGAAATGTAAGTCTTCATCACAAGCTAAATTTCTCTGTATATTTGGGATTACTTTTAGACTTTTTGGGTTTTTTTGAAGAGGGGAGGGATAGAGAGACTTGCTATGTAGTTCAGGCTGGCCTTGATCACCGTGCAGCCCAGGATAGCCTCAAACTCAAGGTGATCCTCCAGCCTCATCCTCTGAAGTACTGGGATTACAGGTGGGCAACCAGCACACCTAGCTGGTGTGCTACATTTCTAATGTATCTCTATGTTACAGGTTCAAATTGTTCTAATGTAGTTTTATTGTGTTCTAAGGTCTGACAAGGGATTATTTTGTTTTAGATTTTTCCTAATTCTTGAACATTCATTTTTCCATATGAACTTTGGAATCAACTGATTAGGAAAGAAATCCTAATGACATTTTTCTTGAGTTTGTATAATATTATAAATTGATTTGTGGGAAATGATACGTGTGTGACATTGAGATAATCCAAGAACCGATTGGGGATTCATTGATTTAAATCCTTAATGTGGCCAGGGATTTAGCTCAGTGCTTCCGGTGTCTGTCTTGCAAGCGCAAGGACCCGGGTTTGCAAGGACCCGGGTTTGATCCCTGGTAACCATATACCGTACTGGGTGTGGAGACTCATGCCCACCAGCAACCAGTACCACATACCACAGTGCCGGGCATGGTGGCTCACGCCTGTAATCCCAGCACTCGGGAGGCAGAAGCAGGAGGATTGCTATGATGTGAGTTGGAGGCTGAGCTCATGGCCAGCCTGAACTACAAAGCGAGACCCTGTCTCAAAAAACCTAAAAAATAAATAAATAAATAAAATAAATCCTTAATGTTTCTCACCAGATAATTTTTCCCATATTAGTTTTGTAAGTTTCCTAAGTGTATTCCTAGGTATTTAATATGTTGTCATGTTTTGCTCTTATGAACAGGATTTTTTTGTTTTATTAGCCCTTTTTTTTATTTGTTATTTTGAGACAGAACTTTACTAAGTCACTAAATTGGTCAGGCTGGGCTGGAAAGTTTGATCCTCCTTCATCAGCCTCCCAGAGTCCTGGAGTTATACTTTAAAGTATCACACCTGACTGAGGTTCTATTTTATGTAACAAAGCCACTCTGTAACCCCCTAGTCAATGATGGGGTGAATGCTTATGGATGCCTTTACCATCCTATTTAAAGGTCTTATCTCAAATACCATTAACATATACATACCATATTAATACATGACATGAACTTATTGGGAATTAAGTTTCCAGCATAGAAATTTGGGGATCACATTCAAATGAAAGCATCAAGTTAAGAACATATCATTTTTTTTTTCAGTTTTTTGAGACAAGGTCTCACTTTGTAGTTCACGTTGGTCCTGAACTCAACAGTCTTTCTGCCTCTGCCTCTCAAGTGCTGGGATTGCACTCATGAACCACCGTGCCTGGCCTGTGGTATGTGGTACTGGTTGCTGGTGGGTGTGAGTCTCCACACTAAGTATTGCTGTATGTAGTTACTAGGGGTTGAACACTGCCCCTTGTTCTTGCAAGGCAGGGCCACAACCACTGAGGTAAACCCCTGCCTCATTTTTTTCTTGGTTAGCCTAATTTAAAGAGTTGGGGGTTTTTTTGAAAAATAATTTGTATTTACTTTCTCGAATAAACGTGGCAACCGCTTTTTGCTTGTTTTGTTCAGTTCTTTGTTCCAGGTGAGAAGAATTTGGAAACCTAACCCCAGAGTTAGACGCATGAACACGGGCCTTGTTGATTCTGAAATACTGAAATCTCAGTGGTTTTTGTTTTTGTTTTTGTTTTTTTAGGTTTTTTGAGACAGGGTCTTGCTTTGTGGTTCAGGCTGGCCCTGAGCTCAGCCTCAAACTCCTATCACAACAATCTTCCTGCCTCTGCCTCCTGAGTGTTGGGATTACAGGTGTGAGCCACCACGCCCGGCACTGTGGGATGTGGTACTGGTTGCTGCTGGTCGTGAGTCTCCATGCCCAGTATAGTATGTGGTTACCGGGGATTGAACCCGGGTCCTTGTAGTTGCGAGACAGGCGCCGGAACCATTGAGCTAAATCCCCGGCCCCAAAATCTCAGTGTTTTTAAAGAGCTTTTAGTTTCACCAATTTTGTTAATCTATTTATTATATTCTATTTTACTTGTTTCTGTTTTAATCATTTCTTTCCTTCAGCTTGGACTGATTTTACTTTCTTTTCTTGTTCTAATTTCTTAAGATGGAAAGGTAGTACTATGATTGGGATATGGCTTGAGCGTCCCGTAAGGCATGATACTGAACCCGTTAGGGTTTTCACTGATACCAACAGCCTGCTGAGACATTTGTGCCATAGGCCTGCCACCACTGCTCTAAGGCTTTGTATGTTGAATTCAGTCCCCACTGTGAGGTATCAAGCAGAGATGACTAGGGTTAAAGTTTTTCGGGTGGAGCCCTCATGGTTGAGTCCTGATAATAGAGAGAGAAGGACCAGACCCCGGCTTGATGCACACTTTCTGCTCCCTTACCCTCTAACCCTTGCATTGCCACAGGACTCCACCACAAGAGGCTTTCACCAGGTGTGACCCCTTGAATTTAGACTCCCAGAAATGTGAGCAGGAATAATTTTTTTTTTTATAATTACTCCTTCTATAGAACTGTGTTATTGGCAACAGAAAGGAACTAAGCAAAGTCGGTTATTTAAGATATTTCTTCTTTTCTATTTAGATTAAGCATAAAATAGAAATTTTCCTGTAAGAACGTTAGCTCTGTTGTGTCATTTTTACTCTGTTGTGTTTTTTCAGTGGTTTCTTTTTCTTGAGGTGGAAGGACAGGGCTGTTGGACTTGCAGTCAGGGCCTTTTACACACTAGACAAGTACAGGGCTGAGCACACCCTCATCCCTTGTTTAAAATGTTGAGGCAGGGTCTTACGAAGTTGCCCATGCTGGCCTCAAACTTGTAGTCTTCCTTCCTCAACCTCTTGTTTTTTTGAGTGTTCGAATGCTTTTAGTATTATTGGAGGTGATCATATGACTTTTCTTGTTTTGATTCATTAATAATAATAATTAATAGTTAATAATAATAGTTCTGGATCATCCTTGATATGAATTCTACTGGTTTGCATTGTATTCTTTTGATCTAATGATGCTTGTCTGGTAAGTTTCTTTTTCATTTTTAAGGATTTTAACAATCTATACACATGAATGATATTTTCTGAAGTTTTATTATACTTTGGCAGATTTTGTTATCTATTATGCTGACTTTCTAAAAATAGTTGGGAAGCTTTTTGTTCTTTGGTGACCTAAAATGTTAGAACAGCATTAGAATTCGCCAGTTTAGTATAGAATTCACATCTGGGCCTAGTGCTTGCTTCCATGTGTGCGCATTCCCTCTCTCTGTCTTCTCAACGGTGTTTTATTTTGCATTGCTTTGGATTGAACCCAAGATCTCATGTAGGCCAGGCAAGTGCTGTGCCACTGAGCCAGTGCACCAGTTCTTTCTGGTCTTTTCTAGCCTGTGAAGTCTAGGATTATTTCATGTAAGTCTTTTCTTCTTATGTACCTACCTAGAAATTGTATCGCAATTTGAACGTGGTATAGGATAATAATTTCACTTTCCTTATCAGAATATGTTATGAAATTTGAGGCTTAACTGTAAGACATAACCAGATTGGTATTTGTCAAACGATAACAAATATTCTGTGTTGAGTATCATTGAATCTTGTTTAGTACTTAAACATTACTTACCTTTCACAAATGTATTCATTGTTGTAAATGTTCACTTTTACTTAATAGAGCTGTAATTAACCTATTTTTTAATTGTATAGAAATTTACAGCAACAATGTCAACACCAGATAAGAAAGCTTCACAGAAGATTGGTTTTCGATTACGGAACCTACTCAAGCTTCCAAAAGCACATAAATGGTGCATATATGAGTGGTTCTATTCAAATATAGATAAGTATGTATCATGGCTTATATCCTGAATATTACTTGAACCAAAAGCTTAAGTTTTTCAAATGTTATAAACTACAGCCTTTGCTATAAGCTTATCTTCATCTTATTTTTTCTTGGGTTTACTCTTTTCTTTTTTCTCTTCTCTTCTCTCTCTCTTTTTTTTTAACTTTGTGGAGAGATAGGGTCTGGCTGGGTTGCCCAGGCTAGTCTTGAACTCCTGGGCTCAAGTGATTTTTCTGCTTCAGCCCTCTGAGTAGCTGGGGCTAGTGGTGTACACGTTTGTGCCCACTGTTGAAATCTACTTTTCTATTCCTCATTTCAGTTTGATTCATATCTATTTCTAATAAATGTCTAACTTTTGTCACCCTTTTGGGGAATAAGTTATACAATTTGGTAAAAAATTAAATGAGAAGTATAATTTCTGCATTACAATTAATATTGACAATAAATAGGGTTATTCTAAGACAAAGCATTGTTTCCAATCAGTGAGATTTATTTTATAATTCTTGAGAATTTTAAGAGCTAGTGTAAACTTAATAAATTTGAAAATAACTCAGAAAAATTTTTAGAAGGGTAGTTTTTATATTTTGGATATAGTACTTAGGTACTTTAGCAATACATAAATATTTAAGTAGAATTATATACCTAAAATATGCCAATAAACTCAATAAATGAGAGAAAAAATTAAGTAGAAGGTAGTATAAAGATTTGGCTATTGGTACAAATCCCCATTATGGAGTGCAATCATGATGCGTATATGTAATGTACCAATAAAGATTTAAATTTAAAAAAAAATTTGGCTAAAATTCATGTTTTGGACAATAGAATTTTTTGAGTAAAAATTCTGATTTCTAATTCATCTTAATATGCCATGATTGGTGCTTGGTTTGCTGAGTATTTATTTTTACTTGCCTTCTATTTTCCAAACCAACTGCCTACTTTAAAGCTGTATATCTCAGATATTTATGTTTGAACCCAAGTATTTAGGTATTTTTGTGAAGACTGCTTTCCCAAACTCATGAATAGAATTTTATTTTTGTGCACAGGTTTCCTGTGCACTTATGAAGGGTTTTCTGGGTGTCTTATTCTGGTGTGAGGTCTCCTGAGATTCCCAAAGCCTAATCTAACCCTGGAGAGTACCCTGGTGTTCTAAGACTACTATAATCTTGACTCCTTGATGATGGTATTACCTTTGGGACAAAGTTATTGTTTATCTTTGTCAGCTGTAATAGCAGAGCCAGGATAGCTTCCCTAAGAATAGACTCACACATATCCCCATATAGGAGATGAACAAAAATCACTGTCTCCTGGAATCTAAAGCAGATAGTGTTTTCTGAGTGCCTTTTACATGTTAATTATTTCACAAATGCCAAGGATTTAGTTTTAGTAGTTTCAGTTTGTATGGCTGTTGTGTGTATAAATGGGATAGAAATTAAACTTAGCGTTTTGTTATTAATATGATTAGGAAAATTGGAATGCATATTTTGAATTTTATATATTTTTTAAAAGTAACACATTATATATTAACCAATAAAATGACATTTCTGTTTTACAGACCACTTTTTGAGGGTGATAATGATTTCTGTGTATGTCTAAAGGAATCTTTTCCTAATTTGAAAACAAGAAAGTTAACAAGAGTAGAATGGGGAAAAATCAGACGGCTTATGGGAAAACCACGGAGGTAAAAATAAAGTTTTCTTTAAAATAAAAGCAATAAATAACAATATTTGATACTATCATTACTACATTAGTTGTTTCATTTGTTTTGTTTTTTGATGTTACTAGAAATGAAACCCAAGGTCTTGCACTGAGCTACATCCCTAGCCCCTGTTGTTTTTTTAAAAATTGTTTTGAGACAGGCGTTTACTATGCTACTGAGGTTTGAGCTACTGAGGGCTCAAACTTGGGATCCTCAAGCCCCAGCCTCCCAGAGTCCTGGGATTACTGGTGTGTACCATGATGCCAAACTTAGAAAAGGTCTTTCAAATAGGCCCCAAAGCTAGAAGCCATAAAGAAATACTAATGATTTAGACTTTATTAAGATGATATTTTGCATTGTTAAAAAAGAAAAAGTCTAAACACAGCAATATAAATATATATTACTTTTAACTAAGATGGGCGTTAACTTCCTAATATGTAAAGAAGTTCTGCAAACCAATAAGAACTTTAATAACCTGTAATAAAAATTATGTACAAATAGTTAATAAGCAAAAAAGAACTCATCTAAACATGAAAAAATTTCAGTTTTTCTCATAGGAAACAAAATGAAAAAATAACAAGATAGTGGTTTTTATTCTGATTGATGACTTATGAAGCTGGTTTTTTTTTTTCTTTTGAGATAGGGTCTCCCTTAGGAGTTCAGGCTGGTCCTGAGCTCTCCCTGTAGCCCAGGCTAGCCTCAAACTCACAGCAATCCTCCTGCCTCCATCTCCTAAGTGCTGAGATTACAGGCATGAGCCACCATGCTCCGTACCTGGAAATGTGGCACTGATTGCTGGTGGGCTTAAGTCACCAAGCCCGGCATTGTTGTATGTGGTTGCCAAGGATTGAACTCTGGCCCTTGCGCTTACAAGACAGACACTGGAACCACTGAGCTAAGTCCCCAGCCCCCTGAAGCTTTTTTTAACAGTGGGTTGGCAGTAGTATGGGAAGAGTTACTCTTCTATACACTGCTAATCATTGTGGAGGGCAATATGATAATAGTCAAGGTTATAAATTTCTACATTGTTTGACCTAGCACTTCTAAGAATTTCTACCATAGAAATACTAGCATATAGATGAAATATACATATGAGAATGGGAAAATTGCAAAGGATGAATACAGTGGCTTAAGGACACTTGGGAGCTGTTGTGATTGTAGTGAGGCATTTATGGACTGTACAATTTAAGTATATGTCAAAATTTATCAAATTGTACACTTTTAACATTTGTAGTTTATTATATGCTAGTTGTACCTCAAGACATCATTAAAACTAAATAAAAGTTTAAATATTTAATTGATGAAATTGGATACAGGAAGGGATGTGGGAACTATAATATGCAAAGAAGTAAATAGTTCTCATTGTTAACTATAGGGAGATAGTATGAGGCCTAGGCTATTAAATGCTAAGATTTTGTTTTATTTTATACTATGTTGTTCAGGTTTACTGTGTTGCTCAGGCTGACCTCAGACTTGAAGTGATCCTTTTGCCTCCGCCTCCCAAATGCTAGGATTACACCTACCACAGCTAGCCCAAGACTTCAAAGTGATGTTGTGGAGAGCATAAAAAGTTCATTTTGGGGTCGGGGATTTAGCTCAGTGGTTCCAGCGCCTGCCTTGCAAGCACAAGTGCGTAGATTTGATCCATGGTAACCACATGCAACAATGGTGGGTGTGGTAACTCAGCCTACCCAAAATCAGTACTGCATACCACAGTGCTTGGTGTAGTGGCTCACACCTATAATCCTAGCACAGTGGAGGCAGACCCAGGAGGATGAATTCAAGGCTGAGTTCAGGACCAACCTGAACTACAAAGCAAGACCCTATCTCAAAAAAAAAAAAAAAACATTTTTGTCAGGTACAATGATATGCCTATAATCAGGAGGTGAGTTAGGAAGATCTCAAGTTTAGGCCCATTCTGGGCTACATAGCAGTTTAACGAAACCCTATTTTAAAATTCAAAAATGTATTTTTAAAATTTTTTTGGTTTTTTGAGCCAGGGTCTTAAGCATGTAATTCAGGCTGTCCTCTGACTCAGTATGTAGCCCAGGTTGGCCTTGAACTCACAACAATCCTCCTGCCTCAGCCTCTGAAGTGCTGAGATTACAAGTGTACACCACCACACCCAGCTTCGTGTTTGTTTTCTTTTTCTAAGCAGTTCTGTCTAGTTGGTTCACTAATATTTTTGTATTTGTGAGTTTAGGGCTTACAGATAGTTCATGGTATAGAAAGGGAAGATTAAAAAAAAAAAAAGGAGGACCTAAGTTTGTTTACACTTCTTTATCTTGAAAGGTTTTGTTTTGTTTTTAGTTTTTTTGAGAGGTCTCACTTTGTAGTTCAGGCTAGCCCTGAGTGCTCTATGTAACACAAGTGAGCCTCTCACAGCCTCTGCCCCTCAAGTGCTGGAATTATAAGTGTGAGCCACCATGCCCAGCACTGTGGTATGTGGTTCTCATTGCTGGTGAATGTGAGTTTCCAAACCCAGCATTGTTGTATGTGGTTACTGGGAATAGAACCCAGGCCCTTGCACTTGCAAGACAGGGAACCATTGAGCTAAATCCCCTGCCCTGGTTTTGGTTTTTTTGAGACAAGATCTCGTATGTTGTTTAGGCTGCCTCAAACTCACTGGGTAGCTCCACCAGGCCTTAAACTCAAGGCAATCCTCTTGCCTCAGCCTCCAGTGCGCTAGGATTTCAGGCAAGTGTCATCACACCTGGCTTTTTTTTTTTTTTAAGAGAAGCTGTTTCTACTGCCCTGTTTAAAAATACTGTACTCAAAAGAAGGTGAAGTGGGCAGGAGAGGTACTGTATCCCTATAATCCCAGCATTCAGGATGCTGAGGCAGGAGGATCACTGAAAGTTCAGGGCCAATCTGGGGTATATAGTGAGTTCAAGGCCAGTTTGGATTACATAGTGAGACTATCTCAAAAAAAAAGAATGGTGAGTTTAAAAGAGGCGTGGAGGGCCGGGGATTTAGCTCAGTGGTTCTAGCGCCTGTCTTGCAAGCGCAAGGACCAGGTTCGATATCTGCCCCCCCCCCCCCAATATAACAATACTGGGCGTGGAGACTCACGCCCAGCAGCAATCAGTACCACACACCACAGTGCCAGGTGTGGTGGCTCACACTTGTAATCCCAGCACTCGCACTCGGGAGGCAGAGGCAGGAGGATTGCTGTGAGTTTGAGGCTGAGCTCGGGGCCAGCCCGAACTACAGAGCGAGACCCTGTCTCAAAAAAAAAAAACAAAGAGGCTGTGAAATAGATGGTCAGATTCTGAGTTTCTATGTAGGATAGTTATCAGTTTATATGATTTTTGTAATTTATTCTAGATGTTCTTCTGCATTTTTTGAGGAAGAGAGATCAGCATTAAAACAGAAACGGCAGAAAATAAGGCTCTTACAACAAAGGAAAGTTGCAGATGTTTCACAGTTCAAAGATCTCCCAGATGAAATACCTTTGCCCTTGGTTATTGGAACCAAAGTTACAGGTAAGTAAAGATAAGCTTGTAACTTGAGCAAGTAATTTCTACTAGAGATTTAGAAAGCTTACTTGTAATTCTACAGTAATTTACTATAGATGTTATATGTGAAATATATGTAAGTATACTGGTTCAAAATAATGCTGTAATATATATTAAAGCAAAATGGTATGAAGATGAAATTTAGAATTCATTGGGATGGTTATAGCTATGTATTGTTTAAATTTTAAATTGTTTTTTTTTTTTTTAGAGAGGGTCTCGCCTTGTAGCTCAAGCTGGCCCTGAGCTCACTATGTAGCCCAGGCAAGCCTTGAACTCACAGCAATCCTCCTGCCTCTGGCTCTCGAGTGCTGGGATTACAGGTGTGAGCCACCACTCTGGCACTCTCTGGCACTGTGATATGTGGTATGTGGTGAGTGTGATTCACCATACCCAGCATTTGTATGTAGTTAACCTAGGATTGAACTCAGGATCTTGCCCTTGCCAGGCAGATGCCAGAATCACTGAGCTAAATCCCTGGCCCTTTTTCCTTTTTTTTAAATTGTCAAATGTTTTTTTTCCCTTCTAATTTCTTTCTTTTTTTTTTTTTAATTCTATTAGTACATATTTGGAGTACATACTGATTATACTCACCATGGAGAGTTGGTATATGTATATAACACCTCCTAATTCTTTTTACTTTCCCTTTCTCTCCTTTGCCTCTTCCCTCCTCCATCATTTGGTCCCCTTATTCATTCTCAAAGATCTAGAGATAATTATTCATTAGGAAGTTTGTTCAAAATTTTGTTAGGTAACACTGGGTATACTAGTGTACACCAGTATTCCCAGCTACATTATAAGACGGAAGCAAGAGGTTTGCAAATTCAAGGCCAGCCCAGCAAGATCCTGTCTCAAATAAACACTAAAAACATTTTTGACCATATAGTTCATTGCAAAGCCCTTGGGTTCAACTCAAGAACCAACTGAGCAACCAACAAACAAATAAATTAGACCCACAACATATAACAAAGATAATACATCATGATGGAGTAGAGTTTATTGTGGGGATACAGATTGGATTAACATTTAAAATCAGTGTTGCTGGAGATTTAGCTCAAGTAATACACGCCTAAGCAACAAGCACAAGAGCCCAAGTTTAATCCTTGGTACCACAAAAAAAATAAATGAATGAATAAAAGTCATTGTCAGCACATGCTGAGAAGAGGCACAGATTTGAGAGAAAATATTTGCAGAAGATATATTTGATGAAGAACTTATCCAGAACATACAAATACTCTTAATACTAAATAGTAAGAAAATAATTTTGAAGAGATTTAAAGACTTAATCCAAAGAAGATATTTAGAGCAAGCAAACATGAACAGATACTGTACTCAACACCAGATATCCTCAGTGAATGCAAACTAAAACAGTGAGGCACCATTACTCACCTAATAAGATGTCAAAAATTTTGGGCCAGGGATATGGCTCAGTGGTTCCGGCGCCTGTCTTGCAAGCGCAAGGACCCGGGTTGATCCCTGGTAACCACATAACAATACTGGGTGTGGAGACCCACACCCAGCAGCAACCAGCACCACATACCACAGTGCCGGGCGTGGTGGCTCACGCCTGTAATCCCAGCACTCGGGAGGCAGAGGCAGGAGGATTGTGATGTGAGTTGGAGACTGAGCTCAGGGCCAGCCTGAACCACAAAGCGAGACCCTGTCTCAAAAAACCTAAAAAAAAAAGAAAAAAAAAGAAAAAACTAAAGAAAAGGAAAATAGGCAAACTATTAGATCAAATGAACTGATAATGGTGTTCAACTATTATATATCCTTTTAGTGATTTTCTGAGAATTACTGAGAACCCAATATTAACATTTCTAATCATCGAGCTTTATATTTCCATTTATCAACCTGTCAGTTTTGGGATTTTTTGGTTTTGGTGTTTTTTGTTTGTTTGTTTGTTTGTTTTTAGAGAGGGTCTCACTTTGTAGTTGAGGCTGGCCTTGAGCTCAGCCTCAAACTCACAGCAGTCCTGCCTCTACCTCCCAAGTGCTGGGATCACAGGCGTGAGCCACCACACCCAGCACTGTTGTATGTGGTACTGTTTGCTGGTGGGGGTGAGTCACCATACCCAATACTGTTGTATGTGGTTATTGGGGATCCGTCTCTCAGCTCTTGTGCTTGCAAGACAGACACCAGAACCACTGACCTAAATCCCTGGCCCCAGTCTATCAGTTTTTGCTGTGTGTAATTTGGAATTCTGTTAGGATAAATATATATTAAGCTGGACCTATTGGCACACACCTGTAACCTCAGCACTTTGAGAGGCTGAGGCAGGATGCTAGCCTAGCCTAGGGAAGTAGTAACTTCACAAAACTCTGTCTCAAAAGTAAAAATAATAAGGGCTTGGGTTGTAGTTCAGTATGAATTTCCCACTATTAACGAAAAAAGATATACATTTATCTTTATCATATTTTCCAATTATTAAACCTACCCCTTCTGAGTTGTTTGTGGTTTTTTGTTTTGTTTTGGCTTGGTTTTTTTTTTTTTTTAGGTTTTTTGAGACAGGGTCTCGCTTTCTAGTTCAGGCTGGCCCTGAGCTCAGCCTCCAACTCACATCACAGCAGTCCTCCTGCCTCTGCCTCCCGAATGCTGGGATTACAGGCGTGAGCCACCACACCCGGCACTGTGGTATGTGGTACTGGTTGCTGCTGGGCGTGAGTCTCCACACCCAGTATAGGTATGTGGTTACCGGGGATCGAATCTGGGTCCTTGCGCTTGCAAGACAGGTGCCGAAACCACTGAGCTAAATCCCCGGCCCTTGGTTTGGTTTTTTGATAGAAAGTCTTGCTGTATAGTACTTACTGGCCTTGAACTGATGGTGATCCTCCTGCCTCTGCCTCCTAGTGCTAGGATGACACATGTACACTACCACACCTGGTTATTAACTAATTTTTACTGTGATTAACTTTGTATGATAATGTCCTACTTAGTCACTAATGATACACCTTATTTTAAATTTTCATTTTGAACATTTGATATTAATACAGCCATCCTAGTTCTTTTACAGTTTTAGTTACCGTGATGTATCTTTTTAGTTTGAGTCTCTTTGTGTCTTTGAATCTAAAGTGTGGCTCTGGTACAGGTATAAATTTATAGACAGCTTATAGTGAATTTTTTTTTTTAATTCAGTCTACAAATGTGTGCTTTTTGTCCAGTGGTTAGTACATTCTCATTTAATGTGTTGTCTACATAGTTTCATTTGTACTTTCCCTTTTGCTATTTGTTATCAGTGTCCTAATTTTTTGTTCTTCCTTTGCTACCTTCTTTTATGTTAAATTTTTAGTATAAAATTTAATTTCCCTTGATTTTTTCAAAAGATATTTGTTGTTGTTGTTGTTGTTGTTGTCATTATTACTCCATATGCAGGACTTATACATTTTTAACATATCACACCCTACTTTAGGTTAATAGTGACTTTAGAATAACAGCTTCTCTCCACTGTAGCTGTGTTTTCACTTCATTTTTTTCAGTTTTCATTTTATACATTATATTTGTGTGATGGGGCCAGGGATTCAAATAATCTGTTTTTCATTTTTGTTTCTGTTTTTAGTACTGGGGATCAAACTCAGGATCTCTTACGTGTGAGGCAGGCATGGTGCCCCTGAGCTAAATCTCCAAATCCAAATAATCTGTGGGTTTGTTTGTTTGTTTGTTTTTAGGGTACCAGCTCTCACCTATGTTGCATAGTCTGGCTTCAAATTCCTGGGTTCAATTGATCTTCCTATTTTATCATCTGGAGTAGCAGGGATTACAGACAGGTCATTGCTCTGCTTGGATTTTTTTTTTCTTAGGTTTGAGACAGGGTCTCACTTTGTAGTTCAGGCTGACCCTGAGCTCAGCCTCAAACTCACATCACAACAATCCTCCTGCCTCTGCCTCCCGAGTGTTGGGATTACAGGCGTGAGCCACCACGCCCAGCACTGTGGTATGTGGTACTGGTTGCTGCTGGGGCGAGTCTCCACACCCAGTATGGTATGTGGTTACTGGGGATATGAACCCGGGCCCTTGCGCTTGCAAGACAGGCGCCGGAACCACTGAGCTAACTCCCCGGCCCAATAATCTGTGGTTTTGCTAAAGTAATGAAGACAGGGGAAAAAAATTGTGTATAAAGAAGGAACTCTTCTTATTTGTATTAGCTGAACTTGGAAGATACTATGTTAAATGAAATAAGCCACTGTGAAATTGTAAAATATATGTTTGATCTTTGTCCTTTTTCTTGCATATAACCTAAAGTTCTTGCGATCCTTCCAGTGTGCTAATAAGTTGACTAATGGCTGGAAGCCCCTAAAAGACCAGGGCAGGAGCACAAACTTGGGACTTTCTTTTTGTTAATTTGTTTGTTCTGTTTTTGAGACAAACTTTCCCCTTAAACCAATCCTCCTGCCTCTGCCTTCCAGTGCTGGGATTACAAGCATGAGCCACCATGCCCGCCACTGTGGTATGTGGTTGGTTTTGATTGCTGATGGCATGAGTCTCCATGCGTAGCATTGTTGTATGTGGTTAAGAAGCCAGGTCCTTGCACTTGCAAGACAGGAGCAGGAACCACTGAGCTAAATCCCGGGCCCAGAAAGTCAGAGTTTTGAGATAGGTGAACACTTGAAGGTCCCTGGGGATGATGTGGTTGGAAAGAGCTGGGTGGGCAATACGTCCCTTTCCCGTATCTGCCTCATGCATGTTTCCATCTGTATTTTTTGTAGTAACCTTTTTTTTGAGACTAACTTTATAGTTCATCCTGGTCCTAAACTCTGCCTCAAACTCAGGAGTCCTCTCCCCTCTGCTTCCCAGGTGCCGGGATTATAGGCGTAAGCCATCATGCCGGCATTGTGGTATGTGATACTGATTGCTGCTGGGTGTGAGTCACCTGGTAGTATTGTATGTGATTACCAGAGATCAAACCTGAGCCCTTGCGCTTGCAAGAGAGACGCCAGAACCACTGAGCTAAATCCCCAGCCCCTGTAATAGCCTTTTAATAGATTACAAATGTAAGGAAATGTTTCCCTGGGTTCTGTGAGCCACTTAGCAGATCAGTGAACACTGATAAGAGGATTATGGGAACCCTAATTTATAGCTGTCAGTCAGAAGCACTAGTAAACAACTTGAGCTGTGACTCATATTTCCAGGGTATAGGGCAGTTATGGGCTCAGCCCTCAGCCTATTGTTTATGATGCAATCTTTAGGTAGTATCAGAATTTAATTTAATTAGAGGACACTCAGCTGGTATCATGCATGTACATTATTTGCTGGATGTGTGGGGTAAAATCTCAGACATCTGGTGTTAGAAATGATCTGTGTTTTGAGAATATAGGAAAACCAGTTTGATTTCCTATGTATTGTTGGAATCAAGTCACAGAAAGACAAAAACTGCATGTTGTCATTCCTGCGTTGGTGTCAGAAGAGAGTAGAATGATGTTATCCTGGGACTGGGGTAGCTGCTGAGGGAGGGAGATTGGAGAGATGCTGGTCAAAGGGCACGAAGTTTTAGTAGTTAAAAACATGTTCAGGGCTTCGGCCAGGAATTTAGCTCAGTGGTTCTGGCGCTTGTCTTCCAAGTGCAGGGCCCAGCAGCAATCAATACCACATACCACAGTGCCGGGCATGGTGGCTCAAGCCTGTAATTCCAGCACTCGGGAGGCAGAGGCAGGAGGATTGCTGTGATGTGAGTTCGAGGCTGAGCTCAGGGCCAGCCTGAACTACAAAGCGATATGCTGTCTCAAAAAAAAAAAAAAGTATGTTCAGGAAATGCACAATATGTTGGCTATACTTAATAATGTATTCTTGAAAAATTCTGAGAATGGATATTCTTTTAACCATAAACATAATTATATAAGGCAATACATATGCTAATTAGCTAGATTTAGTCATTCTACAATTGTATTTACTTCAGAACATCATGTAGAGTACATGGTAAATGCATATAATTTTATCTACCTATTTAAATAAGAAAGAAGTATAGACTTGGT
>PVIR01026848.1:0-23448 GCA_004026965.1 Petromus typicus | reverse complement strand
GGAAGACATGGGAAACAGGCTTGCAAGCTGTAGCCTGAGCAGAAACATAGGACCCAGCCTCCAACATGTAGTAGGAGAAATATCCATTTGTTGTTAGAAGCCATTGATTTTCTGAAGGTGTCCTCTAGCACAGTATGAGCATTGAATCATATAAACACCAAATCAGAAAAGTAAGTTATTTACCCCAAAACCAATACCATGTTGGCCTCAGACTTCTCCCTCCATAATACTACATGTAAGTTCTATTTGATTCCACTTATGGTAGATGGAGGAATCAGAGTTTTCAAGGAGTAAGTTTGTGACATAAAAATTCTGGTCCAAAAGTGTCATTTAAATATTAAGCTTATCACAAAATATCAGTCATATCAGAAGTCAGAAATCATACTACTCATAAAATGTTACCAGAAATGGTTGTCAGTTGAGTAATACACCAGTCCACAACTCTCAAATTAGAAACATCAGGAGAAGAATTAACTGACACCAACAGCAGAAGCCGTTTGTTTTGAGACAAGATTTCACTTTGTAGTTCAGGCAAGCCTTGAATTCCCTAAGAGGTCCAGGTCGGTCTTGAACTCACTGAGATCCTCTTGCCTCAGCTTCACAAATGTTGGGATTATAGTATGCACCACCCTGCCTGATGGGAAGCCATTTAAATATAGAATTAAAATAAGCTAGAGTAAAATATAATAGAAATATCACAAGTTAAAAAAATTTATTTTAAAACAGGATATATAATGTAATACAGTCACATGACAATGACAAAGTAAAATAGAAATTTAGACAACAGCAGCAAGAGGAGGACAGAATTTCCCAGTTTTACTGCTGCTTACTAAAAGCAAGGTCAAGCATTCTGAAAACCAAATGCCGCCAAGAGTACGTTAAGCAATTTAGAAAATCCTGATTACAAAGTATACGATGTAAAAATGCCCACATATCAAAATGTGGATGTCTGTAATGTATAGAGCATCCTAATTGAAAGTGGCTAAGTTCACACGCAGTCAAATCATTAGAGATTAAATACACATTCACGAGGAGTCCTTCATATGAGCTTAAAAGGTTGACTTTTACCCTTTGGGTGAGTGGAAACCATATCTTGAAGGAAAGATCGTGTACAGAATGGACAGAAAACTGAAGGTCACCACTGGATAGAACCCAAAACCAAATCTCCAAGGATGTGATGAAACTCTAGCTGAAGACGATGTAGAATGCCATGTAATGCGGGGATCTGTTGTTCTGACTACACAACTATCTTCTGGTCGAGTGTGTTTTTAGTTTGATGCTGATTCTGATGAGAGCAGTTATCTCGCCGTCCTCACGATGCTTGTGCCTGAGAAGCCGCCCGTCCCTCACCTCAGAGAGCTGCCCACCTCTCCTCTGGTTGTGCCTGTCTTCTTCACTGAGGTTTCTCTTGCTCCTAATTCTGAGGTGTAAAGTATTCTTGGCCATTCATAAATGGTTCTTGTGGGTTGAGCTGCATCGTGTCCACAGCCAAGCACCAAGTCTGCATCTCTCCCTTTCCTCTGTAGCCAGTTGCTGACAGGCATAGGTCACCAAAGGTCAGCAGATGTGCACAGTATTGATTTTAACTGATGCCATTGAGAAGATCCAAGGGAAGAGGCCCTTTATCTGCCAATGAATAATTACATTTAAAAATAAATATATGAGTCGGAAGAACTTTATAGATAATGGAATATTTTCAATAAATCTAAGAAGAATTCATACTTACATAGTCTTATTAAAAGTCACTGCAGCAGGGCATTAAAGCTACTCATGGCTAAAAAGCTCAAATTGGTAGAGTCAAGTACATAAAATGCTTTTTAAGAATTATTTTCCATCTAAACTTGGCTATTATTTTTTCTTTAGCTGATATGGTCTTGATCAGTTGAATCAAAAATTACTCCTTCTTGTCAATAAAGAAAAGAAGGTAATGACATGTATGGATTAGAAATATACTTTATTTTATATTCAGGGGAAGAAACCTTTCATTAACCTGTTCAAACTAACAAAGAGCACACCACATAACAGATGTGTTGGCTGAAAAAAGAAGGTAAAAGTAGTGATGACAATTCAGAACTCTAGGTATGTCTTGATGAGATGAATAATTACACATGCAAATTACAATATTTAATTCTTGTGGCAAATTCTGTGGAGAGAGAGATTCTAAGAGAATTCACGTGACCCAGGGAAGCATGTGTGTTGACCTTTCCATTGATTCTTTTGCAGATTACAGAAACCAAGGTGAAACGTGAGTTGAAATTTAATCAGACAGGGGGATGGAAAGAGAGTTAACCTTTAGCTATCAGAAATACTAGGTTTGAAGCCAGGTTCATCTATATATAAGTAGAGTCAGGTAAACTGTTCTTCTTCTTACCAAAGAACTTGGTACAGAGATGGTTACAGTATAGGGTGATGGTTGAAATTAATAGGTCACAGGTAAGCTGAGTGTACAGTGGGTACTTGCCTCAAATTCTTTCCTGCAAAAATAAAAATTCCCCCCATGAGAGGTCTGTTTCACTTCATTCAGACTAGAACAGCCCTGTAAAAATATTTAATCAAGTTAAAAATGTGTTCAGATCGTCTGTTTCATACATTGCACATGTGGCAGAAATACTATAGTATGAAACATTACATCATACATGTTGTCGCCAAGAAAAATATGATTCTACGTTGCCACTGTCCCTGTGATAATCTCTTGCGTTTTTTGAATGTCATGCATAAGTAACTGGCAATCTATTTAGGGCTCAGTTGCTTTTCTCTAATGCAAATCTTTGAAATACAAATGTTACTTGGGATCATGTCAAAATAGCCTTATTATTGGTTAGATATTGGTGGAGTTAGAGGAACTAAATATTGTATATTCATATTTTGTTGCTTAATATAAATTTTGAACATTTATGAAATATAATTGAAGTAAATCAATATGTATATGATACTCTGTTCTCATTTAATTTTGCTTTTTAAAAAAATTCAAATCTTTATTGGTACATTATATATACACATCATCATCACATTCAACACTGAGAATTTGTACCAGTATATGACACAACTTGATTCTCATTTTTTCTCATTCCCCTACCCACCCTACAACTCTACACCCCTATATACTCAAGCTTTGTTTCCTTTTTCTTACTACTACATTCTTTTTCACTTCGTTATTTATCCCTACACCTTATTTCCTTTAAAATATTTTCTATTTCACAGTATCTACTAGATCTCATTTACATCTTCATTTTTTCACCAGAGAAAAGATATGATATTTATACATCTGTGACTTATTTACTTATCATAATTTTGCTTTTAAAAACTAAATTGAATGAGAAGCACAAAAATTCCAATAGGCATTAGCAGCTTTTCGATAAAAATGCTAGCACATTCTGTTATTACTTTGCCATGTGTCATTTTTCCTATTTGTATGCACATAAATTCTTTATTTATTTTTCACACTACTTATGAGTCATAATCCACTACACAGACAATAAAATCCAGTTTTCTCAGTCTTTCAGTAGGTTTTTTTAATAAATGCAACTTCTAGTTTTTAATGTCGACAAGAAGCATTCTCATCTCATTTGTGTGAAGTAATGTACAGTTGATGGCTGCACCATCATGTAATCACTGGGATTGTCAGGTTATAGGACATTTTTGTCCCTCAAAAATGTTTCCTACCCCTTTGTTATTGGCTCCTCCTGGAAACCATTGATGTGCTTTCTGTTCCTATGTCTTGTCTTTCCCAAGCTGTTCTATATATCAATGAATGTAGAGTATTATATTATGTAAATGTATCACAGCTTGTTTGCTCTTTAGCAAGTTAAAGGACATTTGGATTGTTTTCCAGGTCAGTTATAAAGCTGATATGAACACTCATATATAGATTTAAATGAAGTTCCTTTGTTTTGTATATATACATAGAAGTGGGTTATATGGTTTGGATGTCATGGTTAATATATATTTACCTTTATAAAAGATTTTCCAGACTAGCATACTAGTATCCCTCTTAGCTTTGAGTATTTCTGAAAAGTTTCTTGATATGGTTTATCTGGATTTTTACTGACTGGTGCTTGTTTGTGAAAATCAATGAGATGTTAAATGAGGATTTTAATCAGCTGCCACTTATACAAGAATGTATCATGGACTTTATGTGCCATTCACATTGTCGTATTTTTCTTTATAGGTGGTGTGTGGCTGTTATTTACCAAATTCAAGTATTTTGAAAAGTTAAAGAGAAATGAAACAAATAAGAAAAAGCTTTGTTTGGGTTAGAATACTAATACAAGCAAGGCATGAGTACAGCTGCTGAATAAGTTGACTTTCTTATATCTTCTGCTATGTGCAATAGAATTTTATGTGTAATTAATAAATATCAGTGAATAAATATCAGTTAAACACTCTAGTACATTTTCCAGGTTTCTTGGACTCACAGGGGAGTGGGGCAAAAGGCAATTTTTAAGAAGCAAATGCAGAAGACTATTGATGGTTATGCTACAGGAGCAATATAAGGACAAGTCTAAACTTAGCATTGCATTCAGTGTCTACAAAAGGAGATCTCAAGAATCACTGTCCCAATGAGAAGACAGAGAATTATCAGTTAAGGAAATAACTTGTGCAAAAGTTTTGTTTGGCAAATAAAGTGCACAGGGGCCGAGACTTGAGAATGCTGTTAAAGACTGTTAAGACAGTCAATAAATGACCCAGACTGGGTAGAAAACACATAAGATTCCTGGGCTGGGTGTGTTAGTTGCTTTTCTCTTTGCTGAGACAAAAACTGGATACCCAAAGTTAAAGGAGGAAAGGTTGATTTAGCTCGCAGTCTGTAGAGGTTTCAGTCCATAGTTGACTGGTTTCAAGGGGGTTATGGCAGAGGATATGACAGAGGAGAAATAGTTCATGCCAGGTAGGCAGTGGAAAAGAAGCAATGGCAAGCCTGTGCTTTTTCTGCCTGAATATATCTCACAGAGACTGCAAGCATGCTAACTAGTGTCATTTGTATCCAGTGTGGGGCTTTCATTATCTACATAGTTAATCCCACTACCACACCATTTTTCCACATGCACACACCATAATGCGGTCACTTTTGAAACTCTCCACCTATAAGTGCTTGAGTCTTTGGGAGGACATCTAGATACAAGCTATGCACTTAGGATGCAAGTCAGGAGTACAGCTCCTGTTTAGCTTGCACAAGGCATCCTCAGAACCACAAAAATAGAATGAAAAAGAAAGAAAAGAAAGGGAAGACAGGAGGGAGATTAAGGTAGAATTCACAATGCATAGTATAAACTGAGCAGGTGGATAAATTAGCAGTCAGTTAATGTCTAAAGAAACTGTATTGTGAGTTTCAGGGAAACAGAACAGGAAGGAAAGTAAAAGTTTATATACCTAGTATGATTGTTAAGAATATAGCCAGGAGACCAGTAGGCTAAAGGAAATAAACCAGATACACAACTTTCAGTAATGCATGGCTCCTTTTCCATGAGCAGCTCAAAATGTAAATAGAGAGTAAAATACAAGACTGATAATATGAAATAGGGAGATAGATCTTTTGCAGATGTAAAAGGTACCAAGAAAAAAGGAGAAGGAAGTTAAAAAAAGACTTTAGGTGTGTCATGTACAGATATCAACTACCTAAGAGGAATGTGATCATTGTGTAGTAATGTACTAACACAAAATGTACTAATACAAAAATGTACTAGTACATGTATTAGTACATGTACTAATACAAAATTTTAAAAATAAAGAAGGGAAGGTAATATGAATTTTGAGAAGGCACTTGCAGGACAGAGGACCTGAGTACAAAGCATCTGCCAAGTACCTTAAGCACATTCATATTAATTGATTGACTTCCATGAAGTCTCATACCACATTGGGGAAACACTGAAGCCTTTGCTGCAGCCTTTGTCACCAACATCCTATGTATTGAAAAGCTGGAAGCAAGACATATGATGTGCACATGGTTCTAAAAGTTCTGAATACGTAACTATTTCTCAGGACCATGCAGGACGACTGCTTGTTTTAGGCCTTATTCTTTTATCAGTAAAAAAACAGCACATTGCAGTAAGAGTTGATATTACATACTTGACAGAGCTTCCTTCACTAATCAGTTTCCTATGTCAGGGATGGGATAACGGATACAGGCAAAGAGATTCCAAGCCAGTAGATCTGGTTTGGGTCTCTGGATCTGAGCGGTCCAATTAGACACTAGATACAATCTGGCACCTCAGACTTGAGTATGGAATCAGCACCTGCCCTGGGTCCATCTGGGCCAGCGGAACTTCTGATGGTGATGGTGTGGTTCTCAGTATTGGCTGATATTAGATTCATCCGATGAGCCTTTAAAACTCCAGCGATCAGAGCATGCCTCAGACCAATTAAACCTAAATCTCTGGAGTTGCATCAGTATTTCCGTTAAGCTCCTTACATAAAGCCGTGGATGAGAGCCAGTGCCCCTAAAGACTTGGTGTGGAAAGCCTTCAGCCTCTTTGGCTTCACAAGATTTGAAAATACTACAGAAGGTCTGTAGCAAGTGCTTCAGTAAAAACTAGCCTGCCTAGGTTTAATGAGCTTATCACAGAAGGCGCCCAGAGACTTCTTTCTCTAGGGAGAATGGATCCTCTAGGAGTTGTGTAAAAGGGTTTTCTGAGGAACACGAAAAGAAAATCCCTGAATGGAAACAAAACTGAACTAATATAAAACTTCGCTCTGAGGGAGAGAACCACTCTAGGGAGAGAAATGGTCAAATACAGTTCTCTGTTTTAAGGAAACCCCTTTCTTTCAAATTTTAATGTTTATATATCCATATCCCTGACTTCAAATAACAAGAAATTGCTTAATGTAAATTTTACAATAAATTTCACAGTTCCATATCTGAATTATACTAGTAATTCTTATTAGGTAGACCTAAACCCCATTCCTTTTTTACAGAAGGGCTCTGTTATTACACCACTTGCTAGGAGGAAAAATTACTTGTGACAAAGTTTCAAGAGTATGGACTCTCTTTCCTCTACCTTCTTTTTTCCCTGTACTGTCACAATGAGTGAAGTTAGGAAGCAAACAGCAAATCAAAAGAGTGATAATATTCAGGATTTTGACATCAATCTCTCTTCCTCTGATAAAAATCTCAGTGCTTCTCCATGACATCAGAATCATTAATTGATTTAATTATATATAGGACCATGATTCCTCCTACTAAATCCTCAGTGTCAGGTGTTTTTCAGGATGCCAATACTTTATATTTTAGAACCTTATCATTCTGCTAGATAAGCAGGGCCTGAGGGATTATTTTGTAATCAAAACTGGATGTGCGGCCAAATATGAAGCATGAATTGCCTCCTCTTGGTTTAAGATAGTTTTTGGTCAACAAATAAGTTCATACCAATCACCTAAGATGCATTTATCATTTAAAATATATTTGGATATTAGAATTGTAAACTTTTGAAATGATGGACTTTAGGATCAAATAGATTATTGGTGAATTTTCTTTATAAAATTTCAAAAAGTCTTTTTAAAAATCTGGATTTATTTTCCTTCCTGCTTCTATTATTTTTTTTTCACCTCTCTTTTAGATTGCGTCTGGGGTTTTTCTGAACTATCAATGAATTGTTGGGTATGTTTCAGTAGAACTGAGAACGTTGTGTATTTAATCTCATTTAGCATTGGTAAAGGTCAATTGAAATGGGTTTATCTTTATTTCGCATGGTGAGAAAGCTGCTTCGTAAGGTTTAATTTCTCATGAAAATTTCCTGTGTGACGGAACCACATTGAGCCATTTGCCATGTAAACTACTGGGCAGCTGAGGGCCTGCATCATGCTGCCTTCTGACCAGAAAGGGCAACGATACTCTTATTGATTGAATTAATAGTGCTGTGTGCACAGATCCCATTTTATACTTAGGTTAAAAATCTCAGCTCATTCTTGACAAGCTCCTGTTAAAACACAAAATCTTTGTATAATCACATGATTTTACAGAATGGGATTGAAACAGTGTTTAATCTTGGCATAAATGCTGATGATGTACAATAAGATAACAACATAGAACTTTAAACTCTCACCTTGTCTAACCAAAGAAGTTGGTATTTAGTATGTAAAACACATTTTGTAGGTATCCGAACATGAGCCTGTTGAGAATGATTGGGAAGAAAATTCACAGGGAAATTCCTTTAAAGACTGTCTTGTGAGGCTTTTCAACTGGATAATGGGAATAGGCCGCTGCGAACATCTTCAATTAAGGCAATAAACGTATGTGCGCTCGAGCGCACTGGTGTGGGAGTTGGGTTGCAAAAGTAAGGCAAATACAGAAAAAAAGTGTCCTTCTGTGCAGGCTTCTGTTTGAGACAGAGAATCTAGAAACCATACAGCTTGATTATTATTATTGATCCTTCAAGTGTATTTCATTTTTCAATCAATGTGAATTTAGTATTTAACCAAATAACCTTAATAAGGGCTCATTAAAGTTTGCTTGTTACAGCTGTGATTCTGAATACTTCCCCAAATTACTTATTTTTTTGCTGTTTTCTCCCATTTTTAAAAGGGATGTGTTGAGTGGCAGATTTTATCAGGTAGCAAGTGATCATCAAGTTTTATGTCACAAATAGAAACAATTTTTGTCTAAATAGCATCCCTACTATTAAGTAGAGTATGTTTTCTATAAATACAGTTATAGAACAAACAGTAAATCAGATATGCTCATGTAGAACTTAACACATTGGACTTCTCCAAATTTTAAAATCCGTAAGCAGTTTTAAGAAACAAAGCACTTGGGGCCGGGGAGTTAGCTCAGTGGTTCCGGCGCCTGTCTTGCAGGCGCAAGGGCCTGGGTCCTGTTCCCTGGTAACCACATAACAATACTGGGTGTGGAGACTCACACCCAGCAGCAACCAGTACCACATACCCCAGTGCCGGGCGTGGTGGCTCACGCCTGTAATCCCAGCACTCGGGAGGCAGAGGCAGGAGGATTGTGATGTGAGTTTGAGGCTGAGCTCAGGGCCAGCCTGAACCACAAAGCAAGACCCTGTCTCAAAAAAAAAGAAAAAAAAAAAGAAAAAAAAAAGAAACAAAGCGCTTGGTTTTGCATGGAATCCCTGCACTCAAGGACTAGATTCAGTATTTTGCTCACTGGTGTGCTGTGGACTGAGTGAACCTTTCTTCATGTGACTTTTCTAATCTTTCTCCACCTGGGCTCAGCTCCATCCTCTCCACCATAAGTCTCTGAAGCTGCAGTGGGGGAAAGCGCCAGGTGCTGATAAGCTACCTTACTGCACCTGTGCATGAGAATTTGGGTTGCCTGTTGCCTGTTTTTGCTGTGATCTGCAAGTACAGATTAGTTTTGCTTATTAAGAATTCATACAGATTAATTGGGAGTAAAATGGGATCTGAAAATAGCAAATACAGGTCTGGTTCTGTTATATTACTGACAAAAGTGTTGATAGGGAAGTGAGCAACATCATAATATCTTGCATAGGAATTATTATGTCTGTGGAATGTATTTCAAATTATGCATTTACCCTACCTTACTAATGTCAGTTGTGTAACACAGAATTATAGAGGGAAAAATAATATCCTTTTATTATAGAATTATCCTGTTCCTTCACTAGATGCCTTCAGGGAAAATCTCCCTTATGCAAGAAAAACAATCAATGCCTATTGAGAGGTAAAATCCATCTCTTCCCTTGTACAGTGTAGGCTCTTTTGGTCTTAAAAAGTGAAGCTGATAAACAGAAAGTCTGGATCCTCTCTCTGCACTTGTGTACTGAAGCTAATTATTAAATTTCTCCATAATTGATTCTTGCCCATGCAGTGTTTATTTTCATCTGCCTCTTTGCTCACCACAAACACCTTCAGGTGATGAGCCCCAAAGGGGATTCTCTAGTCTAGAGGAGGAGCCCTCATCTGGCAGGTTGTAACTTCACGTGGAGAGAAATGGAAAAGATGCCTTTAAAGGCTGCAGAACTTGGGATCTAAAATGGAGTTTATCTATAGATAAAACGTTAACCTTCTCCTGTAACGTGGCAGTGATTTGTCACAAAGAAAAGGGAAATGTCATTTGGAACTTATGGACAGTGAAAGGCAGGCTAGAGGCTATTGAAATGTGATTTTAAATGCCAAGATAGAATTCTGGCATTTTCTAGAACATGTAGATATGTATTCAGTGCGTCATTGTTAAAGTGTCTGCAGGAGGACACTACAGACGGGGTAATTTACAGATTAGATTTATTTTTTTGGTACAGAGGATTGAACTCAGGACCTTGGGCTTATGACGCAAGCCACTGGAACCACTGAGCTAAATCCCTGGCCCTTAATTTATAATTAAAGGAATGTTTTATATCACATTTCTGAAGGCTGAAAAGTCTCAGGTCAAGAGGGTAAGATCTAGTGAGGGCCTTCTATAACTGTCACCCCTTGATAAAGGGTAGAGAAAAGGAGAGAGGAAGGAAGGGGGCTGGGAGAACTCGCAAGGGAGATGGATGACTGAACTAGACCTTTTATAATGAACTCATTCCCACAGTTGTGCTATCACCCCACCTCTGAGGGCTCAGCACTCGTGGCTGAATCACTTCATTGGACTCCACTGCCCACAACTGCATTGAGGATAAGTTGCAGCACCTGTCTATAGATTCAAATACAAGCATACAGTCATTCCTATGGGTGACGGTCCCTATTCATCCCTGTTGTCCTTGCTTATGATTAGCTTCCCTTTACCTTCCTCTGTGCCCAGGTTAAACAGATCACACAGTCTTGCAAGTTTCTCCACATCTTTTGTGTTACTCTCTGTGCTACTTCTGCTGAAATGCTTTTAACTTTGCTGCTGTCATGCTTGGTATTGACCATCAGTGGTTCACTTCTGCTAATTTATTTCTGGGCTTTACGATTATCTTTTGATATTTAGCTCTGCTAAATTTTAAAATTAATGTCAGTGTGTCTGTTTCCCTCACTAGACTTAAAATTACCTGTAAGAAATTAAATGAGCCTGTAGCCCTTTCATTATTAGGATCAACAGCCAGGACACTGAGGCCCTACATCAATGGGTCTTCAGAACATCATCCTGTTTCTCTTTTTTATCATTTCTTCCTCTTTTCTGATCATTCCTCTTCCTCTATTCCCAGCCCACCATTTGACTAGTCTTCATCTTTCTAGCAGTTATTTTGTCCTGGGTGCTGTCCAGGGCTGTGACTATCACGCCACTTCTTGGGCTGAAACACAGTTCATCGCACTACTTTTTCTCAGTTTACTGATTCCACTCCCTAGAGGGCCATTAGAAATAAAGCTGTAACTCTGTGAAACTGTACTCTTCCCAGACTTCTTAAAACTTTTATTCCATTCTAGTGCATTCTCTAATCCTGTTAGGTCTTTCTTGCCTAAAGTTCTGACTGAGCTCTTATCAGGAAAATTTAGAGATGAGTTGCTGAATTTCCCAAGATTTTCATCATAAATTTTTTAAAATGGGAAATTAAAGTTTTTAGAGTATTATCAGGAGATAGTTAAAGTCATCTGATGCTCATTTATGATGCCTACTAATATTCTTTTCTTTCTAGTATTAAGTCAAGTCACAACAATAGTGTCCCAAATTGTATGTTCTTGAGTTGTGGTTTAATATACCTAAGTTTAATAAATAAATTTTTAATTTCATTACACATATTTTAAGTATATTTTAGCTAGTTACAACACTTTCACTTGGAAAGAGCTGCATGTATGTTGAAGAAGCTTTATGACACATATTCAATATATGAAATTCTTCTTCTACTATCATTGTATTATAAAAAGCCAGTGTAACATTTCAAATAGGTTGTGGGTAATAGACTGCTTCTGTGAAGTTGCTGTGATTTACTGACATGATCACTTGTGTTGGATTTTGACAGAATCCCCTGTGTCAGGATTACAGTCCTACAGCACAATTAACTAAGTAATATCAGGTTTTCACTGTGTAGTGTTTCAGCAGCCATGACATGGTCTATTGAAGGCCTGAATCTAGTTAGATATTAGCCATTCCACAACATCCTTTGGTATACAATATGTTGCTTTAAGTATGAAAAACAGAACACCAGCGCTTCATATTCTGTGGTTGCAATAAAAACAGAGATTTCAGTCTCTATGGAGCCCAGATTCAGGCAACAAAAATGAAGTACTTCAGTAGATTTTTGTCAACTCACAAACGCCACTTCAGTCTGAGCATTTCTCCACCTCATTTTATGCCATCTGTCTTATTGGGAGCAATTAATCTGCGACTTCAACAGGCAGAATTAAAATTCCATTAACACTAGAGAAGAATATTAACGCATCTGGCATTACCATTTTTATCTCCCCCAATTCCACTGTTAACTTTGAATAAAGCAGGTAAAACATTTTAATCTATTCCGTTAATTGAGAATATTGAATAAAATATATAATTAGCAGCTCAAATTATGTAATACTACACCGAATTTAGTTGAGTAACGCGATATGTTTTGGCAACTTAGACACACATGGGCTAAATTTTATATTAATCTAGCGATTATGTGGAAAAGCTTTAAATATTGGAAAAATTCAGTTTTCCCGAGACTCTGACTTTCTAATTCCACTTCTCTTTCACAGAACCACATCACTGCCTTCGCGGAAGTCACATGATATTGAAGCAGATGGTTTTTCCCTGCATTGGACATCATCTCTTTTTACCATCCATTCATAACACCCAAAATCTGTTAAAAAGAAGTTTATAACATCTAATAATTTTTTATAATTTTAAAATTAATGTCAGTGTGTCTGTTTCCCCCACTAGACTGTGAGCTCCTCGAGGGCAGGACTGTGTCTTCCTTTTCTGTATCCCCGGCACCTACAGCAAAACCTAGCACAACGTAGGTGTTTAATAAAACAAGATGATCAAATGAACAAGTTAATTCTCAAATCAAATGTTCACTTTAGTTTCTCACAAGCCTCTGAGACTATGTAAAAAGAAATATAGACATGAATCACATTTGTATTAGAAAAGCCACTATTTTGGGCTAAACTTTTTAATTTTTCATATTATTTGTTGAGTAGCATATCATATTTAATTTGAAGTGGACTTTGAAATTCATGGGGGTTTTTATTTTGTTTTTCAGCATGACATTATCCCCATTCTAACAGATTCCAGTGTGTGCAATTACTTTTAAAAACTATGTCCTATCCTACTAAAATAATATTTGCACATTATATAGTGCTACATGTCACTTAAAATACCATTCATACTATACATTCTAAGACTGGTGCTTCTGCTTTTGAAGGGGAAAATGCCAATTTTTACTGTAATAAGTAATGTATCATAATTAAAAATTATTTAT
This sequence comes from Petromus typicus, assembly GCA_004026965.1. Lineage (NCBI taxonomy): Eukaryota > Metazoa > Chordata > Mammalia > Rodentia > Petromuridae > Petromus > Petromus typicus. The sequence goes on along the minus strand of PVIR01026848.1, from coordinate 10,168 downwards.
TTGGAGTTTTCTTCCTTACAGTTGTGGTTTAATTGTTGATTTATAGTTTCTGAATGCTGGCAGTGTTTAGGATTGGTTAAATGAGAAAATCCAGCTGATTATGGAATAATTTTCCATTGACAGCAATGTCTCCAGTGTGGTCAGGAGGCCCCAAATGTAGACATTTTTTACTGGGCCAGATTTTACATTATTCATTTGGGCAAGAACTCCCCTGATACACAATTTAAATTAGATAACTACTAGAAATAGAATTAATATACTGGACTTTGCCTTTGTGTAGCACTTTATAGTAGGAAATACATTTGCTTTAGGATTTCATTTAATCCTCACAATTTGCCCCTGTAAATATTGCAAGTATGGCTTTATTTCATACATGAGAAAAATGAAGCCAAGAAGAGGTCAACAGTATGTCTAATTCCACACTCCTGTAAAAGGCAGTATGAAAACCTGATTTAGATATTAGAACCTCAGACAGTTTCCACATGGCCACAGTGGTCATTCGAAGGCCTTTGACAGGGCACACAGTCCTGGGCAGCTACCTATGTTTCAACAAGTGTAAATGTACCAAACTAGGGTCACAAAAACTGCTAGATTTTAAATGTTTACTTTTTAAAAATGCACAGTTTTTAAATACACAAGGATATATTTGTAGATAATTCATACAGTGGGCCTGGATTGGATGCTCTGTATAAACCTGAAGCCTGAGTCCAGTGTCTTTGCTTACACCTCCCCCTCCAGACCCCAGATGCCATTCAGAAGACCTGAGGGCCATGAGTGTGTGGAATTCAGGGCGAAAATCACCATATAAAGGAAGACGGTGAGCTCCGTAACAGCTGTTTTGCCAACTTTAAAGCTAAGCTGAATAACTGGCTTATATGAGCGTCAATAACTGAAACAAATCTTTCTACTTTTGAAAGAAAGTGAACTTTTAATTCACTTTGTAATTTCAATAGAAATCAGCATATGTATGTGTATGTATGTATATATATATATGCAAAATTTGTCCATTGCTTCCAAAATGGATGACACTTGTCCATTTCCTGCATTAAGACTCAAAATATTTACTAGGGCCAAACAAAGTCAATTTATATTATTACCAATTTCAAATTTCTATAGCAATTCAAATCTGTTGGAAATTTAGACATGAAAAAATTCGAATGCTTTGACCCTCTTTAGAGACTAATGTTTTAAACAATGGCAGAAATGGGGAATTTAGTTATTGGCAGTGGACATAGGGATGATTATAATGCTTTAGAAGGCAGAATCACTAGTAAGATTTCTAGAGTTTGATCAGTTCTGTTGGTTCCACCTCAGCTTTCTAAGGGCCAAGCAGAAGTATTTCTGTTGAAAACCTTGGCTGTAAATTAGTATGTCAGTGTCATATCTTTGTACCCTGCTAAACCTGTCTAAATGAGAAGTTGTAAATTCATCAAAAAAAGTCCAGATTTAACCTGGAATCAGAGTAAGATCATTTCTAACATTTAAATATCCAAGATCCAAGATTGTCCAGTCAATGATTCTATCATAAAGAAAACAAGGGGAAAAAAAGAGAAAGATACATGTAAGGCAAAAAAATAAAACAACAACAATAAAACAAAACAAAACAAAACACCCAGCCAAAAAGTAAACAAAAGCTATGATTCTGTTTACTGAGAACAATGAAAGGTACATTTAAATATATACTCATATATATATTGATATATATACCTGTATATGTAGGTGTATATGTATACACCTATATATACTTTTATATATTGATATGTATATATACCTGTATATATGACAGGCAAAGAGATCTTTCTGATAAAGACATATCCTTTTTATTCTACTGGGGGCCCAGGTCAGTATAAATTAGTCAACTGGAAAATTTCAGTAGTCTCTGTTTGCATGGCAGAAATTCTGCACATGTTTTATTGGATCCCTAAGATAACTTAAAAGGCTCTTTTATGTTAAAAGAGAGGTGAAGCTTCTTTGACAGACTTTGTCCACTCTACTAACCGGGCCTCTCTTTTCTCAGGATATATCTAGCCAAGTATCTCAGTTACTTTTATCCTAGAGTTTCCTTTGTGAAAAGCAGTAGGGAGAGAAATATTTCTCTGCTGTGTATTGTATTTTTCAAATAAAATTTTAAAAATTAAATTGAAAATGATTTTTTTCTTCATGTGTTGGTCTGTATCAAGGATGGATAAATAAAGAGTACTTGTGCATTTTTTACATATGTGTTGTGGTTTACTAGAAAAATTCATCAGATTGTCTACAGATCTTCCACCCACCACAGATCATTCAATGTCCTCCAGATGTAATCATTACTGTCTTTTAAAAATCTATAATTTTAAAAATAAATGACATCTTGAATATCTATTGGAATAACCCACATTTTTTAAAAGATTAGAACTTGAAAGCTTTTCTAATTATCCATTATTCCACCTGTTCCATGTGGAAAGGGCACATTTGCTTTAGCCAGCACCAGATTTTGGTGCTTCTGATTTTTGACCTTGCAGCAGGACTCCACGAACATACTTCTAAGTACATGGGGAATGTCTCACAGTTCCGGATGAATTTTACCCAGTTCACCCTTTCCCACCCAAACTGGAGCTAGTTGCCTTTCACACGTACAGTGTAGGACAGTGAGTATTTCTTCCTGGACTAAAAATACTGCCACCAATCTATTAAAACTTTCTTCATCTAATGGCAGGGAACTTCATCATTGATGTTCTAATTTTTATTTTCTGAGCTGGAAAAATGTCTTTCCATGTAGTTATTCTTAAAATGTACTGTCTATTTTTGTTGGGTGTGGTGATGCATTCCTGTAATCCCAGCACTTGAGAGACTGAGGCAGGAGGATTTGTGGGAGTTCAATGCCAGCCTGGACTGTGCAGTGAATTATTTTAATTTTAATTATTATTTTAATCGTTTAATTTATTTTAGGTGGTCTAATTTTTTTTGAGTTCTTCATATATTCTAGATATTATTCCTCTGTCTGAGGATAAATTGTAAAAAAATTTCCCCCATTCTATAGGTTGGCCCTTCACTCTACTAATTGATTCCTAGGGTATGCAGAAGATTTTTAGTTTGATATAACCCCTTTCATTGACTCTTACTGTTATTTCTTGTACAACTGACGTTCTGTTTAAAAAATACTTTCCTACACTTGTGACATTCAAGTGAATTACCTGTTTTATCTTCCAGGATGGTCAGTGTTTCTTTTTCAGTATTAGATCTTTTATTCATTTTGATTTTAGTTTAGTCCATGTTGAGAGATCTGGATCCAACTTTGGGGTTCTGCACACAGCTCTCCAGTTGCATTCAAAGTTTAGTCATTACATAGTAACTGGGTATCATTTTAAAAGATTTAAATTTTACTGCAAAGGGCCAGGGATTTAGCTCAGTGGTTCCGGTGCCAGTCTTGCAAAGCGCAAGGGCCCAGTTTCGATCCCCTGGTAACCACATACAATACTGGGCGTGGAGACTCATGCCCAGCAGCAATCAGTACCACATACCACAGTGCCGGCTGTGGTGGTTTACACCTGTAATCTCAGCAGTCGAGAGGCAGAGGAGGAGGGTTGCTGTGATGTGAATTATGAATTTGAGGCTGAGCGCAGGGCCAGCCTGAACTACAAAGCGAGACCCTGTCTCAAAAAAAAAAAAAAAAAAAATTTATTGCAAAGAAAAAAAGGTTACAATGCTGAAAATGAAATTAAAATAGAACAGAGAAAGGATTAGAGAAAGCATAGCTGCCCATGGTATGGTTGACACAGCCATCACTGACAGACTAGAAATGCAGCGAGGAACTTAATGGAAGTAAGCTTATTGGTATAAATATTTATGTCAGCGTAAATAATGGAAAGGAGGAAGATGCTGACAGGAAGTGACTTTTATAAAATATCTCACATTACTGAAATACTTCTCCAACTCTGGAGATAATTCTGCTTTGAAAGTACAAAGGGTCAAATATTCGTAGCTTATTTAAGCAGAAAATAATGTGACAATTAGCTAAGGTATAAAAATGATATGCATCACATAGCCCAAATTACATGACAAGAAAATGGCAAGCTGTTCACATTTGTTGTAGTCAGCTTGGGCTGCTGTAATAAAATGTAACTGACTGAATGGTTTAAATAGTAGACATTTGTTTGTTATGATTATAGAAGCTGTAAGTTTGAAATCAGAGTGCCACGAAAAAACAGTGGAATTCTGATGGTGATCTTCCAGGACAGCCTTCTCCCTGAGGGGACAGGGAGGAGCTGAGTGACAATGAACGAACTGGAACTGCATGCTTTCTTATGAGGACACTCATCCCTTAATGTGGGTCCCAGTGTGAAGACTGCTTCTGAACCTAATTACTTCCAAGGCTCCACTTCCAAATACAGTCACAGTGGGTACTGGAGCTTTCTCCCTGTGAAAGGGAAGAAGGGAGAATGTTCAGTCTTCAGCAAAACCAATCCACAAAATGTTTACAAAGAAACAAAAAATTTCATTCTGAGTATTTCTTATTTTTTATTTTTCATTTATGTATTTATTGCATTAGTGAAGTTTTTAAATACTGATTGTATTGGTACATTTTAGGTATTCCTTATGATTACATTCAACATTGAGAATCTGTACCGGTACATGATGTATCCTTGATCTTTTTTCCCTTTCTCCTGCCCTCCCTGTCACATCCATCTCCCTGTATACATAAGTGTTGTTCTCTTCTTTTTAACCATCAGGTTTTTTCTTTCCTCTCCCATACTTGTCTTTTTCCTTGGTCCTTCTGAACATTTTCTTCCTATTTCACATTACCTATCATACATTTGGCATTTATTTACACCTTCATTTTCTCACACCAGAGAAAAAGATGTGATATTTACACACTTGTGTTCTATTTATTTCACTTATGAATATGTCCTCAAGCTACATCCATTTGAGTATAAATGACTCAAATTTATCATTCTGTATGGCAGAGTATTACTCCATTTTATTTTTAAAAACCACATCTTTATTCAGCCTCCCTTTGATGGACATTGGGGTTGTTTCCAAGATTTAGCTACCACAAACGGAGCTGCTATAAACATGGAGCACATATGTTCTTGTGCTATGAAGTTTTTCATTATTCCATATATTATGAGTATTTTTATTTAAAATTATAGTGTAGTAAATGAATATCAGTCTATGTTGGTGTTTCATTTTCTTGTATATTAAAAACTATTGGAGACTTCACTGTTTTGCAAAAAAAAAAAAATTAAGGATAACATTAATCATAATTTTCTCGTGCTGATTGATATCACTTTCCTTAGAATATTGGAAAAAGATGGGCATGTATGATATAGATATATACTCTTTTTTTTTTTGAGACAGGGTCTTGCTTTGTAGTTCTGAACTCACTATGTATCCCAGTTGAGCCTGGAACCCACAGGAATCTTCCCACTTCTGCCTCCTGAGTGCTGGGTTTACAGGCATGAGCCACCACACCCAGCACTGTGGTAGGTGGTATTGACTGCTGGTGGGCATGAGCTTCCACTCCCTGCATTGCTGTATGTGGTTTCCAAGGATCAAACCTGGGCCCTTGTACTTGCAAGGCAGGTGCCAGAACCATTGAGCTAAATCCCCAGCTTGATATATACTTTTTTATATGCATACCTCATATATGCATGAACTCTATTTCAGAAGAAATATTACCTATATTTTACATTAACTTGTAGAATTTTGTACCACAGACCTCTTATTATTTTTATATTCATGAATTTATTTGGTTATTTTATTTTATTTTGATGAATTGCACCATAGCTTTTCAATGGCCAAACAATTAAAACTGGTCTTATTAATAGATCAGACAGTATTTGTACCAGATTATCACTTCAGAAACAAAAACATGGAACCAAATTTTATATATGTATATATATACACATATATGTATATATACATGTGTATATATATAAATATATACAATATATACAATATATATACAATATATATACACTATATATATATATACATATATATATATATATATATGTATATATATTGAGTTGGGGGTTGTAGAGAGGACAGGGGAGTGGGAAAAATGAGAATCAAGATATATATGTACAGGTGCAAATGTTCAGTGTTGAATGTGCTCATAATGTATATCTAAGCTGTACCAATAAACTCAGTAATGGAGAAAAATAAGAAGGGGATGGAGCTAAGGAACACAATGTCGTTTTCCTCAAATAACTGAAGTGTATTATCTTAACCTTTTGAAGTTACATTATGTCCATTCTGGTTTAGTGTATGCTTGATGTTTGATTAATTAACCCAGTCTTTTGAAGAGGGATAATTTCCCATGGTGCTCTAACAAAGTGAGTCACTTGGGAGTTTTAAGGAGCCATGCCAAGATGGATATCCCCTGACCAAAAGAGTCTAGGAAGAGGTGGTTGTTTATCTGAGTGTTTTCCCTACTCACCTTATGTCATTCTCTGCCCTCTGCTGTTAATTCTCATAATTTCTTGTCTTGAAAACTGTGTTTCATAGTTTCTTACTGGCTTCACATTGGCTACTGCATGAGTTGGCTTAAGATGGCACAAGGGGATACATGGCATGAGTGACTTAAACAATAAGTATTTTCTTTTTTTTCTGGAAACTGGAAGTCCAATCTCAAAGTTCAGCAATGGCAAGATTTGGTGAGCACTGTGTACATGGCTTGCAGACATCTTCTCCATGAAAAATACCTAATTATGTTATATATATAAAAGGAATAAAGATTCTTGCTTAAATATATATGCACACAATAATAAAGATTAGTTTTGATTTTGTTTGTTTGTTTGTTTTAGACAGGGTCTCACTTTGTAGTTCAAGCTGGCCCCAAGCTCAGCCTCAAACTCACATCACAGCAATCCTCCTGCCTCTGCCTCCCAAGTGCTGGCATTACAGGCATGAGCCACCAAGCCCAGCACTGTGATATGTGGTACTGGTTGCTGCTGGGCGTTAGTCTCCACACCCAGGATGGTATGTGGTGACCGGGGATCGAACCCGGGTTCTTGCGCTTGCAAGACAGGTGCCAGAACCACTGAGCTAAATCCCCGGCCCTTTATTCCTATTTTTTATGTTGAACTTTGTCCTGCATATTGAAGTCCTAATCCTCTTCAGTACCTCGGACAGAGAGCTTACTTGCCAAGACATTATTTGCAGATATATTTAGTTAAAATGAAGCCGGGCTGTGGTACAGTGGACCCTAAAAAACTGAAAGATCACAATTGGTCACATTCATCCTTGGTGTTGGAACATGTAAAATTAAGTCAGATAGGTTGAAGTGGACTCTACTCTCTTCTCATGCAATGCAATGTTTGGGTTTGTGATGAATATTTTTACTGCTACTCTGAATTCTGTGGTACTTCATGAAAATAATTTGACCATCAAAAGTGGGGCCATGATTATGTATTTCCTGTGAGTAAGTAAATCTTAAAGTAGGGTCTTTTTACTCCTTACTGATAGTAAACTGCAAAATATGAGGCATCCAAATGACATGTTGTAGCATACTCTACACGGGGCCTGGTGCATGTCAAGTGATGAAGTTTCTCTCAGAGAAGGATGCTAGCATGTGGTTTAATGTTAAAACAATTTTATTGTAAGTTTGAACCTTTGAAGTCCTAGATTGTGACAATGAAGTATAAATTTCAATGCTGTGAAATTTTCAAGCTCTGTTAGCATGCTTGTTTAACTTGTGATTCAGTGATTTATGTTCAAAGAGAACAACTTATATTTATACCAGATAAGTCAAATGATATGGACCTGATATTTTTAACTGAGGAATTCATAAGACATATGGTGACAGCATCTGGGATCATAGCCATACCATTTCCGGTGACTTTATATTTATTCTGAATACTTGGTGCTAATCATGAACTACTGAAGGCATATGGAGATAACAGCTGGGCCTCCCTCAATTGAGACTCTAATACTGTTCATTTTAACAATGTATAGTTTTTGCAAATAACAGTACTTTTTTAACTTCCACTTTATCCCACATTATTGCTGGCTTTCTCTAATTCTACAGACTTCCAGGAACACTGTCCGTTTAACAGAAACAATAGTAAGCTAAATTCTATTCTATCCAAGTTAATCTAGGTGTGGTCATCCAATTGTTATACACTGTTTATATCCTATATAAACTCTCAGTATGTGTTTATCTTCATTTGGGTTTAAATTTGGTATTGCTGTGTTTATGTTTATATATCCACAGACACAGACATGTATACCCAGAGAAGACCAAGTGAAGATGAAGGAAAGATCACGCCCATGTTTTACACCCCAGAGAACACCAAAGAGTGGGAGCAAAGCATTGGGGGTGAAATGAGTCTAGATTCTCTACCACAGCCATCAGAAGAAACCAGTTCTGCTGAATTTAGTATTACAGCCTCCAAAATGATAAGACAATACATTTCTATTATTTATGTCACCCAGGTGGTGGCACTCAGCCCCAGTAAACTAATGCACATATTTATTCCTTAGGGATTCTCAGTAGGGAGAAAAGCATAACCAGAATCGGGTTTGGATATTGGTTTCTCTACTGAAATCTCAGTGATTGAGATTCTTTTTTTTAAAAAAAAATCTATTCATTTTTATAGTTAACAAGGTTGTATTATAGTAACAAGCAACTCCTAAATCTCAGGCCCTAGGAATTGCACGTTAATTTGGTCTCATAGTGCACCACCCTTAGATATCACTTGTAGACACTGATGTATTTTCACAGCCATCTTTACTTGAGATCTAAACTGGCAAAGGGAACGCTCTTTGGAATAAAGGCACTAACCACAGCAGAGTAAAACAGACCAGTGGTGGGGTGTGTTTGACTCCTCAACCGTCTGCCCCAAAGAGATACACTGACTGTAAGCAGTCCTGATGACCATCTGTCAGTATTACTGGGATCATAAATTGAAATCAACTCACTACATCCTTCCTGTGGTCACTCGGATATGCTTCTCTAGGCCTTTTTCTGGGTCGGATGCTGCTCCACATAGCAGCCTGGTAACGGTGAACAAAGCTACACTCTTGTCTCCAGCAGGTTTTCATGTTATTTGAGAAGTCAGAAAAATATACAAGAACATAGACATATAGTATCATTTGAGAAAATTATGAATGTTGTGAAGAGAATAATGAAATTATAACAAAAAAGAAAGGAAACAAAGCTTATGTATGTAGGGGATGGGGTGGTAGGGTAGGTAGGGGTATGGAAAAATGAGAATTAAGTTGTGCCATATACTGGTGCAAATTCTCATTGTTGAGTGCAATCACGATATGTATGTTACGTACCAATAAATATTTCAATTAAAAAAAGAGGATAGATACTGACCAGCACTGACCTGTGGAGGTGATATTTTAAGTAATGCATGCAAATTTTGAGTAATACATGCAAATTTTAAGTAGTACGTGCAAATTTCCTAGCACAGTGATGACTATGGACATACAGTAGATGTTTATTTTCTTTTCCCCAAAACCCGAGTCATTAGTATTACCCAAAGAAGACTCAACATTATATAACAATTAAATTATAAAGCATATTCAAAAGACTTTGATTCGAACATAACTGAGAGAACGAATGCAAACTTATATTTCTTCAGGCAGCATGAGCTCCTTAAGAGAGCAATTTAACATTACATTTCATGAGCAACTAAAATGCTTGTAACCTCGACTCAGTAATTTCATTCCTGTGAATCTGTCTCCAAACGTCATATAATTTAATAATCACAAAGATGTTTGCTGCAGTGTTATTTATGATAGTGAGAACAATCTGAATATGAGGCAATAAGGGACCGTTAAATGGATTATGGCTTACCAATTATATAGAACACTATGGAGTCATCAAATTATAATTATGCACATAATGTAGCAATGGGAAAATGTTTATAATTTTAAGTTAAGAGGATGCAAATTATGCCCTATGATTACTATTATATAAAATTATACATGTAAATGTGTGAGATTAAAAGAGAACGTGGGAGAATGTATAAATTTGTGTTAAGTAAAATATGTATCAGTCATTCCTTCACTTGTATCAAATGTCTAATAAGTTCTGCAGTATTATTACATAATAAATTTACAGAGCATCTAAGGGGCATAGAAAACAATGGCTCTCCACTCAGATTTAATATTCATCAGAATCTTAACATCTGTTTGATCTAATCTGACTGAATCTTATCCAACTTAATTTATT
>PVIR01026847.1:0-23634 GCA_004026965.1 Petromus typicus | reverse complement strand
AAACACTGGTAACCTCAGGTCCTTAAGAGGCAAATTCAGGAGGACAATAAATTAGGTCTAGACCAGCACAGGGAAAGTAGGGACAAAAATTGACTCCTAGTACTCATGTCAAAATAAAAAAAGGCTAAGGATATAGCTCAGTGCTTCCAGATTCAATCCCTAGAGTACCAGAAAAATAAAACACGAGCAAGAACAAAAAAGCAAAGATAAAACACAATCATATTAACATGAAAGCAAAATATCCAGAACAACTTTATCTGTAGCTTTCAGATACACACCCATTACAGGCATGCTAACGCTGTGAAACAGGACAGTGGATTTCTCCAAGACAATGGGACAGCGGAGAACAAAGAGGGCTTCACTTACCCTTGTTTTCTTCCTTTCAAAGACTATTTGGTAATCTGTCTTCACTCCTAATTGTGATTCATCTGCAGCCTCTCTTCTCTCCTCCATGTAGACAGTCGTAGTATCATGTTATTCATTAACGCTCTTTTCTATTTTTCTCCTCCCGGCTTTTATCTGTTGTTTCCTTCTCTGTGCGTTCTGGAGTTGGCACTATCAGTATAATGTTAAAAGGAGCAGCACAGGGTTGCATCTGCTTCATTCTGATTTTCTGTAACTCATACTTTCTAAAGAGAAATTTCTATCACTCACCATGAAAAACAGTGAGTGATACAGGTTTTGGCAGCTGCACCTTATCTGTTGGAGACAAGCCACATCTACTGTGAGATCCAGTTCGTTGAAGATGATGTTTAGTGAAAAATGAATGCTAACATATTTTCTGTGTCTAATAAGGATTGGATACTTTTTCCTTTTATCTGTTAATGAAGTTAAACATATTAATAGGTTTTTCTAAAGAAAACATAACATATGCCTTCTCACATGACTGGATTTAGTTTGTTAGTGTTTCATTAAAGGATTTCCCCTATACTTTTACTTTGTTATCTTCTGTCTGCTGCTTTGGGTTCAAGGGTTACATTAATGTCAAACTACACTGAAATGTAGTTGATGTTTTCCTATATTCTGCAAGACTGAAAAATTGGAAATTTCTGTCCATTTAGTGTTTGATAAAACTGTACTATGATGTCACAAGAATCCTGGTGCTCTTTTTGTAGAGAAAAGTATAGCTAATAATACCACTTCTTCAAAGACTATAAATTTATTCATATTTTCTATTTCCCCAAACATGATTCTGAAAGCTACATATTTTTCAAAAGTCATTTTCCATCTCACTGTAAGCTTTATATAGTATTTGCTTACGGTTATTCACTGCTTTATCTTCTCATTCCTCAAGCAGCTAATTTTTACCAGTTTCTCCTTGCCCAGCTTATTTATGGTTTACTTCCTTAGTGTTTGCAGAAAGTCTACTTTTGGTTGTTGGTTTTTCCCTTGTTCATTTACTGACATCTTAACGTGTATGTATAACTCATTATTTTAAGACTTAGAAATAATATAATTAATGAGGCCAAAACCCTTTTCAGGGTATTCATATCCTGTGAAATTTTTTTAAGGTACTCAGAATTAAATCTAAGATCTTGCACTGAGCCATATCCCCTAGCCCTTAATTTTTTTTAAATTTTATACAATGGTTTTCTAAGTTACTAAGTCTTCTAGACAAGCCTGGAACTCATGACCCTCTCATCTCAGCCTCTCATAGTACTGAGCTTATACACTCAGGTGATATCCCATCAATTTTAATGGAAAGTATTTTTTAATCATTATGTTACAAATATTTTCTAATTTCATTGTGATTTATTCTTTAACAGCAGAGTTATTCGTGGTGCTTTTAAATTTTACTATATGATTTGTGATTATTTAAACTACATACTGAGCATCATACTCTCTTCTTCTGTGGCAATGTCAGAAAAGGAATTTAAATGCATAGTGAGGATTTAAAATAGTTGAAAATAGTATGAAAAATAGTTGGAAATATGCTATCACTCACTGCTAGGTCTAAGTCCCAACAAGCTACCTACCTATTAAAACCACTCAAAGTATCTGTTAATTTAATATAAAGTTCCTCATGTCTTTGTGATGGAAATATTAAAAGCCATCTCTTTTAGTAATTTTCAATTATATCATACAAGGTTGTTGACTGCAGTCTCCCTTCTGTGTAAAAGAACAGAAATTATCTCTCCTGTCTGGTGTGATTTATAACTGTTAGCCAACCTCTCACCAGTTCCTGCCCGCCCCAGCCTCTAGTTACAACTATACTGCTCTCCACTTCTAAGAGCTCAGCTTTTTTTAGGTGCCATAAGTAAGTGAAATTAGAGCATTTACATTTTCAATGTTTATACTGCTTACCAAACTGTGGTAGGCTCTCCCATTCTTCAATAATAAACTACAGTTAGGTTGGTAGAGGGCACAAAAGGGTAAATATGTGTGTATACATATATGCATCTATCTATCTAAATGGGGATAGATAGATACATACATACATACTTACATAGTCTTTACATAAGAAGGTACATTGCTCTTGACCTGGGAGTCTTCTAGGAATGTACAGAAGAAAACAAAATAAGGCATTTTCCTAGGTCTGAAAAGTCAGAAACAACCTCAATGTCTCAAAATAAAGGATTAAATAAATCACAAAAGTATATAACAAGGTGAAAGGGGACAATGTTGAGATTGTAACAAAAAAGTAAGGAAACAAATTTTATATATATGGGGGGTGGTAGGGTGGGTGGGGCTATGGGAAAAAATGAGAATTAAGTTGTGTCTTATACTGGTACAAATCCCCATTATGGAGTGCAATCATGATGTGTATATTTAATGTACCAATAAAGATAATTTAAAAAAAAGTATATAACAGAATCTATTAGGTCTCTAAAATGGAACTATAACTACCTATTTGGTGATTCTATTCTATCTAGAAGGTAAAATTCAGTCAAGAGAGAAAAAAAATATTGGTTAATAAGAACATCTAATTCTAGTTTTTTAAAAAAAATATTTCAGGGCCAAGGATTTTAGCTCAGCGATTCTGGTGTCTGCCTGGTAGACAGAAGAATTTGATCCCTGATACCACATACCACAAGGCCAGGTATGGTGGCTCATGCCTGTAATCCCAGCACTCTGGAGGTAGAGGCAGGAAGATTTTCCATAAGTTCAAGGCCAGCCTGGGCTATACAGTAAGTTCAGGGTCAGTCTGAGCTACAGAGTGAAACCTTGTCTCAAAAAAGAAATTTATTTCATACATATATACACATATATATATCCTGCACAAGTACACACAATTATATTAGTGAATGTTGAGGTAAAATTGTATAACAACTATAGGCTTCTACTTATCCAAAAAAAAATTCTCAGTCCTTAAAATATTTTTCATTTCACTTCTCTACGTAGTGAGATTCCAACAAATTTTTTAGCTTTCTTCTTCCTTATCTATAGTTTTTTCAACATTCCATGGAGTTGGTCATTTTAATAAGGGTAAATGAGACCTGAAATGATTAGATTGCCAAAATATCTCAATTCATTCTCAGAACAAAGCTTCATGGCTATTGTCCTATTAATCCAGTGCACTTCACCAAAGGTTCCCTCTTGGATATTATTCCACATAAAGCATGTCCAGGCCTACAAAAGTGACATACAGAGGAACAACAATATTTGAAACTCGATCATAGAATAAACTTCACCAATTAGGAAACGTCACAGAATAAGGCTCTAGAGTGGTAATTCACCCTTTCATTCCCAGTTCCCTGGGACTGCATGGTCACAACAAAGCATATTGTTATATCAGCCTAAGAACCACTATCACTGGATGATAACAATTTTTTATGATAAACCACTATGACACACCATGTAATTACTGATTTTCTTCACTTAGGATGACAATAGGGCTAAGTCAAAGGTTGACAGCCTCCCTGCCAGGTATGCCTATCTGTCTCTCTCTATGATTTGAGAGCTTCCAGAGACACTACTAGACCCTGAGGCAGACAAAGACCTCTGAGTTTAGCACTTTCCCCATCAAGGCTGGATTCCACAGATAATATCAGTCACAAATAACTGCTTAGAAGGGAAGTATTTGTTAGGTAACTACAGTAGGAGAACAAGTTACTACCCACTGTCCACGTCAGTTTTTCCTCTCTGGTATGTAATACTCGCTACCCACAAATTAAAGGAGGAGAGGTTTCCTTTGGCTCAAAGTTTCAGTAGTTCAAGTCTGTGCACAGCAGGCTTAATCATAAAAATTGCACAGTATATGTAGAAATGCTCAACATCATTAGTCATTCGAGATATGCAGATAAGAACAATACTGAGATTTCATCTCACTCCACAAAGAATGACTGCCATTTCAGAGTTAGCCAGCAACAAATGTTGGCAAGGCTGCAGAGAAGCAGGAACCCTTCTCCACTGTTGGTGGGACTGTAGACTCATACAACCCCTGTGGAGATTCCTCAAAAAGCTAGGATTGGAGGTCCCATTTGACCCAGCCATCGCTCTGCTAGCTATATACACAAAAGAATTAAAAGACTCATATCACAGTGACATATGTGCACCCATGTTTATAGCAGCTCAGTTTGTGATTGCTAAATCTTGGAAACAAGCCAAATGTCCATCAACTGGAGACTGGATAAAAAGCTGTGGTTCTTCTGCAGAATGGAGTATTACTCTGCCATAAAAATGATAAGTTTGAATCATTTATACTTAAATGGACATACCTTGAGGATATCCTCATAAGTGAAATAAATAGGTCACAGATATGTAAATATTGAATCTCTTCTCTGGTATGAGAAAATAAAGACGTAAATGAGCTCTAGAATTGTATGTTATATATTATGAAATAGAAAATACTCAAAGTAAAATAGGGTGAAGGGGGAAAATAATGAGATTATAACAAAAAAGAAAGGAAACAAAGTTTATATATATGGGGGGGTGGAAGGGTGGGTAGGGCTATGGGAAAAAATGAGAATTAAGTTGTATCATATACTGGTACAAATTATCATTGTTGAATGCAATCATGGTGTGCATATGTAATGTCCCAATAAAGATATAAATTTAAAAATTGCACAGAGGAAGGGCTGGGGCAGAGGACAGCTGCTCACATTATGGTGGCAAGAAGCAGAAAGAGAAATGAGGAGGTGGGAGGCAGCTATGCCCCGCAGTGAACTATCCTCCCAGCTAACCCCACCTCCTAATGGCCAATCAGCTATGTTACTCCCATGATCCAATCCTCTCCCAGAAGCCCTGCCTGTGAGTGCACATGGCCTTTGTGGGACATCTACTTCTAAAACACTGTCTGTGTTTTGTAAGATGTGTAAACAAGATCATGTCCCATTATAAAGAGCTTGGTACATTCACTTTAAATGGGGATTGATTCAACTAATTATTTCAAGACCATTAGCAACATCTATCACTTTCAACCAAAACGAGAAATATTAACAAAATAATACTTTATTGTTTGAATTACATATAGGTACATATCACATCTTTTCTCTGGTATGAGAAAATAAAGATGTAAATGAGTCCTAGCATTGTATGTTATACATTGTAAAATAGAAAATGCTCAATGTAAAATAGGAAGAAGGGGGAATATGTTGAGATTGTAACAGAAAAGTAAGGAAACAAATTTTATGTATATTGGGGCGGTAGGGTGGGTAGGGAAATGGGAAAAAATGAGAATTAAGTTGTGTCTTATGCTGGTACAAATCCCCATTATGGAGTGCAATCATGATGTGTATATGTAAGGTACCAATAAAGATTAAAATTTTTTTAAAAAATTATGGTTTACTACACGTTAGAGAAAAATAAAGTTACCCATTCACTTGCTCAATGGGATACAGAAAATGATTAACATATTCACCTATGACTTAAGAAAACAATCAGCAAAACTTGCAGAACATTTTTCCCCCATTCTTCACCATTGTACGCAGGCCAGTCATTTATCTCTACATTTCCACACACACAGATCTTGACAAGGGCACCAACAACTTCCATGTTGCTGAACCAGACAATTACTTCTCATGGGACCCCTGGCAGCATTTAATTCAGCTACGCTTTCATTTCTTAAAAGACTTTGTTCTACTTGGCTTTCAAAAGGCCAACCTCTTATCTCTGAACTTTCTTCAGGGCACGCCCAGAGCTGAATTCTAAAGACCTCTTTACCAATTCTAGTCAGTTGTAGGTCACAGGCTCCTAGATTTTAAAATACTACATTGTCTATTCTGAAGTATTTCTCTACATCCCAGACTCAACTATTCAACTGCTCTGGGGAGAGCTAAGCATAATAATCTCAACCCTAAAATGCTTAGATTTCCAGTTTCTCCAGCACAGCTGCTCTGCCTATGATCTTTCCTACTTCAGCAATGGTAAATTGGTTCTTCCAATTACAGATGCAACTCTTTAAGGAGTCTCATCCTTCTTCAACCCCACACTCAATCCATCAGCAACTCTTATCAGCTCTATTGTCAAAATACTCTATATCTGGAATCTCACCAGCTCTCCCTTCATATCAATATTGCCTGACCCTACCTTCCTCCATCTTGGGCTCTTCCACATGGGCCACAACAGAGGGCTGTGCGGGCTCCTTCTGGCTGCCTTTACCTACTTGCTCCAGCAGCCAGATACCCACTTAAAGCACATAAGATTGTGCCATTGTCAGATTCCACTAGTGAGGCTCTACTGATTTTTTTCATTTTTTATTAGCATATATTTATAGAACATAATGTCTATTTTCCTTGTGGGAAATTGCCACATGTTCATTTCCCTTCCCTCCCGCATCCTGCCATCCATTTCTTGACTCCTTTTCCTTCTCTATACATGTTTACATTTCTTGTGTGGAACTGATGCATGTACCTAACACCTCATTATTCTTTTTTTTCACCCCTTTTCTCCCTCTCTCGCACTTCCCTCCATCTCTTGATTTCCTTCCCTCTGGGGAAAGATCTACTTCCCTATTTCCTATTATCTTGGTTTATAGATCACCATGTATAAAGATTTATACTTTTACTTGTACAAGTTTGCAATACATTATGATCACATTCGTCATGAGGAATCTGTACATCTATGTAATGCATCTTAGTTCTTTTTTATCCCCTTTCTCCTCCCCTCCCTCCAAGTTTCTTTCTCTTTCCCATTTGCAAAGCACTATTTTGACTTTTTTCCTCCAATTCTTTTTTTCCCTTCAAACCCTTTTTCCCTTCCTTCCTCCCTCATCTCTTGTTCCACATCCCATATGAAAAAGTTATTTCCTAATATCTCTCCTGTATTTTGTTCCTTATTTATACTTTAGGTTTCTCATACAAGAGGGGCAATGTAATATTTAAACTGTGTGTCTAATATAAACAATGGGACACTATGCTGTCACAAAGAAAAAGATTTATACTTCACACGTTTAGTTTCTCAAATAACAGAGACCATGCAACGTTTAAGCTCATGTATCTTACTTATTTCACTTAACATTATGGTTTCAAAATGCATTGATTTTCCTACAAATAACTCATTTATCTTCCTTTATGTCAGAGTAGCCACTGCATCATGTGTAGATATCACATATTCTTTATCCATTCACTTGCTCATGGGCATATAGCTTGCTTTCAAGATTTAGCTATTATGAGTTGTGCTGCTGAAAACATAGGAATGTTTCACTGTAATATCTTCTACTGTTTCAGGAGGATTCTAGAAGAGCACTAGGTGGGCCATTTGGGACTTGTAGTTTCAGTTTTTTTTAGAAATTTTCATGTGGATTTCCAAAGTGGTCACACCAGTTTACATCCCCACCAAGAATGGAGACCTAGGGCCGGGGAGTTAGCTCAGTGGTTCCGGCACCTGTCTTGCAAGCGCAAGGACCCAGGTTCGATCCCCAGTTACCACATAACAATACTGGGTGTGGAGACTCACACCCAGCAGCAACCAGTACCACATACCACAGTGCTGGGTGTGGTGGCTCATGCCTGTAATCCCAGCACTCGGGAGGCAAAGGCAGGAGGATTGCTGTGATGTGAGTTGGAGGCTGAGTTCAGGGCCAGCTTGAACCACAAAGCGAGACCCTGTCTCAAAAAACCTAAAAAAAAAAGAAAGAATGGAGACCTAATTTCTCAGGTTCTCACCACCACATTCTTCCTAACCAAAGCCTCTCTGGCCCCCTGCTGTATGCTCTTACTGAGCAATTGTCTGAAGCAGGTTTTTTCAGATACAGAGTGATGATATCACTTACAGAGTTTGATGTATTGCAAACTTGTACTAGTAAAAGTATAAATCTTTATACTCGGTGATCTATAAACCACCCTGAGCACTCAGCAAAGTCATTAAAAGTACTCTTACAATTATTCCAGGATAGCAGAAGTTTACTGAGTCTGTCCCATGCAAAGAGGGGGATGAACTTCCCATCCATCCTTGAGCTCCTTTCCTGCAGTATTACAAATCTGAAGTGTTGAGAGGACTTCCGCAGTCATTCCACATAATGCAACCTCTACACCCGCTGCTGCCCAAGTCCCTGCAACAACTTCATATTCCTCAATAGCACTCATTATTAACATATAAAAATATTTAACAATATCTTTGTCTTTTAAGAAACTTCAAAAGCTTAAAGGAATGATTAACTGAACACTGCTAAAATAATTTTTTAAAAAAGTCATTTAGGACACATTTCTTGCATCCCAAAATCTTAGTACCCTCAAGAAGGTATGAGAAAGTGAGTTATAGTTACGATAAACACACTCTTCCATGCATATAACTCCCATATTTGGCATTCTACACTGAAATCACTGTGAGAATTTTCAAAATCTTGATGAAAAAGAACTTATTCTTCTGGGGCTGACCTTGATCACACAGGAAATTGAGTCTCATCTTTTACAGTATATTGTTTTTTGAAAATTAAAATGATCACTGATTTTTTTAAAAAATCCAGAAACTTGGCAAACTGGAACCTAATGTACCTCAAAAACTTACAATTATCAGCCTGCTCTGGAAGGTTACAGAACAGCTGGAGAGGTTCAACGGTGACCAATGACCAGTCCCGGCCTCTTGCTTTCAAAGAATATGAATTCAGTGAAATGTTTTTGCTCAAACTAGATTTTGGATGCCACCACCAGACACTTGTTCATCAAAGCTAGATTTTGTAAAATCTTCTGCTACATTGTTAGGGTTTGTTTACATTCTCTGGACTCTGGATAAGGTATCATAGGTAGTGGACCAATAAGCACATAGTCCAAAAATAAGATTCTGCTTAGTTCTGTAAATTCCAATTGTGTCTACTTTTATTTATGATGCTTGAAAGTTTTCCTTTGAAATGTATAAAGATTTATGTTAGATTACTATGTGTAATAAAATATCATTTTTGTAAAAAAAAAGAAAAACAGGTTAGTTAAAAGGTGATCTTATCAAATAAGTAAATGTTATCAGAATGTATTAGCAAAGTTGTAGGAAAAATAGAAACTTTCTCACAAATATTTAGTAAGAACCTTGAAAAGAGAAAATGCAACTTCCATTCTAGAGCTGCGCAGAAAGACTATGGATATAGTACAGACTCGGCATGTATGAGACTCTAGGTTATTAGGACTCAGCACATGTGTTTTTGTTACTTCAGAGGCTATTTAGTACAGTCATCCTATCACATAGGATGAGACCCCTGTGATAAAAATTACACAAGAGCACAAGTATTTCTAAGCATTTCTATTCATAGTGTTACCTCCAACCTCCAAATTAAATCCCTCATCAATCATATGTCAAAGCATCTCTTCATCCCAAAGCAGCAAATACCAATATACATGTGCGTTAGTACATTTTTATGTACTTACATCTCTTAAATATAGCTTAGGTAGCTTACCAGGGAACCACTTATCATGGAGAAAGATTAAATTGGAAAACTGAACTTTTAGAAAAGAAAAATTTCAAACTAGTAACTATGACTTGCAAAGTGAACTTGTTATGGGTCAAGGGCTTTTTTTAAGGACAGAAAGTAGGCTTTGGGCATAAGACATCTTTAAGCCTTTCTCTTAACTATTTCTGCTATCACCTGTCACTTTGAAACCTGGGAACTGTTAAAGCTCTCTGCCATGAGAAGGACAGGAATAAAACAGTACAATTCTATGCTATCCATAAGTTATTTCTTCATTGCGAAGTACTGAGGAGAATCAACTGTTTGGCAATGGGCTCACTTGCTGACTTCTGTCACAGAGGGACTGTGTCCCTCAGATTACTGTGCCCTACCATGTATCAGCAGGATAGGCACCGTGTGCTGCTTGATATCAGCTCAGGAAGCATCATCATCTTCTTCCATGTTTTGCTCTGCTCCACAGGGACTAGAAGATTTAAAGTCACATTTCCCAGACTTTCTTACTGTACCACGATTTTGGGATGGATTCAATAACAAAATGTGTTTGCTTAAGACTGGGAAAACAGAGAGGTGACAGTGCTGTCCATTTTCACCTAGAGGAAGTACCCTCTATTCTAACATCCTACCTGAGTTAGAACACTCGGTACACTACTCATTGTACAGGTACAAGTAAAAGGAGGGTAGAACACTGACAGTGACTTCCCTAACTTTCCTGCTGCCAGGTACAAGGTTCTGAGTCTGAGAATAAAGATGAAGAGCCTCCCTAGGGCTTGCTGTCTTCTGCTCCTTCAGCTTCACCAACAATTTTGTAAACCCCTAAAGTTCTGTCTCAATTTCTTTTGTACTTGAAGTATATTTCTCTACTTTCAGCTCCTAGAGGCTGCAGTTTCTTGCCACAGGCCTGCTCAATATGGTACCTCACTTGGTCGAACAATTCACAGACAAAGTCTCGTTCCTGTCTGCTAAGATAGAATTGTATACGCTATAGGATAAGAAAGTGACCGCCCATCACCTTTTCTATATTCCATTTGTCAGCACTAACTCACTAGCTCCACACACATTCAATAGCTGGGAATTAATCAAAGGTATGGGCACCACGAAGAAGGAATTATTGGGTGTTGCCCTAGGGTCTAACTTTTCTAGTACTTGTAAAAAAAAAAATGGAGGAAAAACTGTATTACACAGTTATGAAAATGGACCTGTATACAAAAAAATCTCAATAACAGGTTGGGAACAGTGGTGCATGCCTGTAATCCTAGTCCTTGGGAAGCTGAGGAGGTGGGTTGCTATGAGTTCAATACCAGCCTGGGCTACATAGTGAGTTCAAGTTAGCCTGAACTATGTAGTGAGACCTTGTCTCAAACAAAATAAAACAAAACAAACAAAAATTCAATAAGCAAAGAAATGTATAACTGACATAATTTAATTAATAATGAGCAATAGCCATAGCATACATTTCTCAAAAGATATAAATAATGAGCAGACATGAAAAAAGATCACTATTCACCAGGGGAATGCAAATAAAAACACAGTGAGATACTATACCATTCCTGGAGAAAAGCAACTGTCAAAAGGACTAAAATGTAAGTGCTGATGATGATGTGGAGAAAAGAGAATCTTTGTACACTGTTGGTGGGAATGAACTTTAAAAGATATATATGTAGATACAGATATCAATACATAGATATAGATTTCCACAAAGGAAATGAAATGTGTGTGTGGAAGAGACATGTGCAGTCCTATATTCATCCATCATTATTCATAACAGCCAAGCAATGAAAAAAAAAAAAAAAAACTATAGGGTCTGTGTTAGTTTTGCATTGTTGTGGCAAAATATCTGACACAATCAAGTCATTCTGGCTCAGTGTTACAGACAATTCAGCCCACAGGCAGCTCTATATAAGGCAAAAGCATCACAAAAGAATGGCCTGGTGGGAAAAACTGTTCACCTCACAGCAGCCAGGAACAGAATGGGAGACAGTAAGGAAGAGCCAGAGAAGGAGGAGCCAGAAACAATAAGGCTCAAGCTGCTGTTATCTCACAAGAAGAGCACCAACTATAAATCTACCAATAGATTGATCCACTGATAAAATGAGAGTCCTTGTGATCCAATTACTTCAAAAAATCCCACCGCTGGACCATGAATTAGGTGGGGTGGCATCTTATATCCAAATTACAACACTGCCTATCACCCAATGAATACAGAAAATGTGTTGAGTTCTAAAATGTATGATAGATATTGTGAAATAGGAACAAAATGTTTAAAGGGAAAAGGGGAATAGAAGCTAGTAAAGAAGAGAAAGGAAAAATTTGATGGAAAAAAGGAAAAAAAGGAAACAAAGCTTATGCATATAGGGGATGGGAAGTTGTAGGGAGGGCAGGGGAAAGGGGAAAAATGAGAATAAACATGTATCACATACTGGTACAAACCCTAAATGCTAAATGTGATATATATATAGATACATATATATAGATACATACATACATATATATATATACACATACATATATATATATATAGTACAAAAAATCAATTTTTAAAAAATGTGTTATAAATGCACAATGGAATACTATTCACTCAAAAAAAGAACGAAGTCCTATTGTTTGCTACAGCATGAATGGAACTGGAGATTGCTATAGTAAGTGAAATAAACCAGGCATAGAAAGACATGCTCAGAGGCCGGGGATTTAGCTCAGTGGTTCCAGTGCCTGTCTTGCAAGCACAAGGACCTGGGTTCAATCCTCGGAAACTACATACGATACTGGGTGTGGAGACTCACACCCAGCAGCAACCAGTACCACATACCACAGTACCGGGCATGGTGGCTCACGCCAGTAATCCCAGCACTCGGGGGGCAGAGGCAGGAGGATTGCTGTGATGTGAGTTTGAGGCTGAGCTCAGGGCCAGCCTGAACTACAAAGTGAGACCCTGTCTCAAAAAACCTTAAAAAAAAAAAAGAAAGAAAGAAAAGAAAGACATGCTCAGTATTACTTCACTCACATGTGAAACTGTAAAAAATTGATACAGAAGTTAAAAGAACAGTTGTTAACAAAGGTGGAGGAAAGTTGAAGAGGAAAGCTAGAGTGAAGTTGATCAAAGGATTAAGATAGTTATTTAAGAATAAGAAGTTCTGGTGTATTCTTGAATGGCAAGTTAACTGCATATACCAATAATACATTCTACATTTCAAAAAGCTAGAATAAAGAACTTTAAAATTTTTTAAACATAAAGGAATGATACATATTTGATGATATGATACATACTTACCTAGATTAAAATATCACAATACATACATACATACATTGAAACCACACCTGGTACTCCATTAACTCTTCATTGTGTTTGTATTTATAAGTTAAAAATAAATTTAAATTAAATCAAATCTGTAAAATCTAGAGAGAATTCTTAAAATTTATAAGAAGAGCATAAATCCCAACTTTAGAAATGGGCAAGTGTGCAATACATGTACAAAAAATAAATGAAGATAACATAAGAAGTGTAAAGGGAGAAAAAGAGAAAGGGATAAAAAGAATTAAGATGTATTATATACATGTATCAATTTCCCGCAAAGAATATAAACATTATGTATTACACATGTCCTAATAAATAAAAATTAAAGAAACAGGAAAGTTCAATAAAGACCTCAACAAAAAGATTTTTACATGGCTGTAAGCATAGGAAAAATATGTTCAACATGATTTATCATCAGAAATATAAATTAAAACCACAATGAGAGACCATTAAATACCCACTACCATGGCTGAATTAAAATCAAATATTGATGAACATGTAGAACAATGAGAAATCTCAAATACTTTTAACAGGATTGGAGAATAGACAT
Source organism: Petromus typicus (assembly GCA_004026965.1). Classification (NCBI taxonomy): domain Eukaryota; kingdom Metazoa; phylum Chordata; class Mammalia; order Rodentia; family Petromuridae; genus Petromus; species Petromus typicus. The sequence continues at coordinate 10,020 of PVIR01026847.1, read as the reverse complement.
GGACATTTTCTTATAGAATTAAACATATACCTCCCCATTTCACTCTGAGGAATCTATTTAAAAGAAACAAAAACATGTACCCCTAAAACATACACATGATTATAGCAGTTGATAGCATTCTTAAATAGAAAATAATTAAAATGTTCTTTAATGAGTGAAAGGTTAAATTTTAGTACATCTGTACAATAAAATATTTAGCAATAAAAAGGAATACATTTTTAATACATCCAGCAATATGGATGAATGTAAAGTTATGTTCAAAGAAAGAAGGCAGAAAATTACAGAATCTACTGTTTGGGTCCATTTATTTGACATTCTAAAATATGTGGAATAAATCCATGGTGTTACAAAATAGGTCAGTAGTCTCTTATAGAGGAATTTTTTTGAATGATGGAAATGTTCAACATCTTGAATAAGTTTGTAGTTCTATGGTTATATATTTGCCAAAACCCATCAAGACTACACTTAAAATGGTTATATTTAATTGCACATATGCAAACCTCATCTTAATGGAATTGACTGAAAATCATTATCTAGGCAGCACTGGACCTTCTGCATTACTGCAGCCTCATCCTGTGCTGTCAGACTTCCTATTAGGGTGTCCCAAGCTCATCTCCACAAGGGCACCCCATATCAGCCTCCTTGAACAGAGATCCACCAGGATAGGAAGAAAGCAGCAAACTACAACAGTTGGTAATTTGTTCGGACTGGCACCTCTTACCAAGCTAACTTGTTATAGGAGATGGTTAGTTGGGACCCACCATGGAACATTGTAGACTGTGGCTGGCAGCTAGAAATCTGACAAAGAACCACTGGACTACAGCTAGTTCACTAAGATCAATGGACTCAGCTCTGTATGCTGTTTCTCAGGTTGCATACCAATAATAGAAGAATCCTGTCTGGCATCGAACTCTTTTTTTTTTTCCTTTTTCCATTTTTTTTTTACTTTCTTTTTCTTATTTCTTTCCTTTGTTATAATCATTTCTGTCCTGTCTCTTTTTCTAGCCCTATTCCCAACCTCTCTTTCAATCCCTCTATCCCCCACAGCTCTCTAAATCTTTTTCCCAGAAGGTAAAGCCAATACAGTGAAGAGCTTACTACTGTAAACAAATTTCTGATTGGTCCTTGATTTTGATATATAACCACAAGTCTAGTTTATGGAGTTAAAGGTATCAAAATAATAGCTACCCCAATTTGTCCTTTTCTACACTGTATTTTATGCTATTGTTATTGCTGATTGTTCAACTTTGGCCAACATGGCCTGATTGCTCTAGCCAGTCATTTTTCCTGGTCTATAACTACTGAGGTTGCTTAAAGGCCATTACAGACTCAACACTCAAAGGTCAGCTACACCAGGAAGATAATATAAGAAGCAGACATTCCCTAAGGACTCCAAATATTAAGAATAAAGATTTTGCCAATAAACAATTTTCAACTAGAAAATCAAACCAAAGACTTTAACAACAATAAAAAAATAAGAATGAGAAGAAACACAAGGCACAAATCCAGACTTCCAGATTATCAAAAGTAAATTCAGGGGGTGAAGTGGAACAATACAGAACTCAACCACCTAGAATCCCTGAACTAGCAACAACAGGATTTGGAAAAACTGAATTCAGAAATAATCTCTCCAATAAAAAGCAAATAGTGACCATGGTGAAAGACATAGATTAAAAAAAAAATAGATGATCTCAGGAACATGATAGAATTCCAGCATAGGAAATAAAAGGAACCTAATAAACAGATTCAAACTGAAATCCAGGAGATTAAAAACTCTTTTGAAAGCTTACACAGTAGAACAAGTGAAGGGTAGGACAGAAACCTCAGACAGAGAGGATAGGGTTGCCGTTAGTGATCAGGAAAGGAAAACTTTCTTAAAAATACAGATCATAAGAAATAAATCCACCAGTTGCTAGATGATGCAAAGAAGAACATGAGGTTGACTGGAGTCAATGAAGAAACAGAGATAAGGTAAATGACACTAAAAAATGGTTCACAGAAATAATGGCAGAAAACTTCCCAAGCAGGGTAAAAGAATTCCCCATATAGACAAGTGAGGCATATAGTACTCCAACTAGCTGTGATTTAAAAAAAAAAAAAAAAAATCCACACCAAGCCATAAAATAGTCAAGATTCCAGAAACCCAGCAAAAGAATGAAATATTGAAAGCACTTAGAGAAAAGAAACAAATCACATACAAAGGAAAGCTCATCAGAATTACAGCAAACTTTTCATCACAAACCCTCAAGGCAAGGAGAGGCTGGAGTGAAGTATTTCAAGTCTTAAAAGAAAACAATCCCCAACCTAGACTGATGTATCCTACAAAATTATCTTTCAAAATTGATGGGGGAAATAAGATACTTCTATGAAAAAGAACAGCCAGGAAACTTCATGAATACCAAACCCAACACTCCAAAAAATTCTAAACAATATCCTAGAAAAAGATAATGGGTTTACAACTCCGTCAGGCCTAACAGATTGAAACCATTAGGTAAGGCAAGAAATTAAATGGAAACAGCGATAAATAAAAAAATAAAAGAGCCAATATAATGAAAATTTCCTGAAAGGGATAGTCAATACATATCAGTTATAAGCATCAATGTTAATGGCCTTCACTTATCAAAAGAAATAGACTGGTAGAATAGATTAAGAAGCAAAATCCAAAAATATGCTGTATAAAACAAACACACTTAATTCAAAATAAATCCATAGACTGAAAATAAAAGGATAGGAAACAATTTCTGTCAGAATAGAAAACAGTTTTCCATGCAACAGGAACCCACAAAAAAGCAGGAGTGGCTATCTTCTTTGCAGACAAAGTGGATTTTAAACCAAAACTATGTAAGAGAGACAAAGAAGGTCACTACATTCACAGACAAGGATAAATTCAAGAAGAGCTGAAATCGTAAATATATATGCACCAAATGTTAGTGCACCCAATTGTATAAAAAAATTAATGGACATGAAAAGTCAAATATGCACTAATACAATAGTACTGTAGGACCTTACCACCCCACTGTCACAAACAGACAGGTCAACTAGACAAAAAATCAACTATGAAATACTAGAACTGAACCAAATCTTTGAACTATTGGACCTAATGTCTACAGAGTATTCCACCCCACAAAATCAGAATATGCATTCTTCTCAGCCGCCCATGTTCCTTATGGTTTCACTTCTGAATTCTACAAGAAATGTAGGGAAGAGCTAATCCCATTACTTCTCAAACTCTTTAATTAAGTTGAAATGGAAGCAGTATTCCCAAATTTATTCTGAGAAGCAAGCATTACATTGATTCTGAAAGGAGAAAAAACCCAACTATGTTCATTCTTCCTAATGAACACAGATGTAAAAATCCTCAATAAGATACTGGCAAACAGAATACACAGGATCACAAGAAGATCATACACTCTGACCAAGTGAGATTCACCCCCAAGACGCAAGGATAGTTCAAATGTAGAACATTATATTAATAGTCATGGACAGAAACCATCTCAATAGTTGCAGAAAAATCATTCCACAAAATCTAACACCTATTCATTATTAAAGTCCTACAGAAAATTGAGATAGATGGTTTATTATAACCTGATAAAAAACCATCTATGAAAATCCAACAGCTAGCATCATACTAAACAGTCAAAAACTAAAATTGTTCACATTAAAGCCAGAAACAAGACAAGGATGCCCTCTATCACCACTTCTATTCAATACAGTTCTGGAAACATCAAGGACAGTAATCAGAGAACAAAAATAAATAAAAGGAATAAAGATAGCAAAAGAAGTTAAACTGTCATTATTTGTGAATGACAATGTAACACATATATAATGCCTCAAAAACTCCACCAAAACACTTCTAGAATCAATAACCAGACTCAGTAGAGTTGCTGGATACAAGGTCAACACCCAGAAATCAATAGCCTTTTCATGTATGAACAACAGACTTACTGAGAAAGAAATTGGGGAAACAATTCCTTTCACAATAGCATCCAAAAAATGAAACACCTAGGAATAATCCAGTGAAGGAAGTAAAATATTTCTATCTGAAATCTATAGTATTCTAAATAAAGAGATTGAAAAGGAAAAATGGAAAGGAATTTCTTGCTCCTGGGTAGTAAGAACCAACATATTGAATATGGGCATAGTGCAAAAACTGCTTTATAGATTTAATGCAATCCTGACTGAAATTCCAACAGCTTATTTAATAGAACTAGGAAAAACATTCCAAAAATTCTTCTGGAATCAGAAGAGACCATAAATAGCAAAAGCAATTCCAGGCAACAAAGATCGTATCACGATCCCCAACTTGAACTATACTATGAAGCTACTGTGATAAAAGTAGCATGGCACTGGCAAAGAGCTAGAGTTGATGATTAATGGAACAGATCAGAAGATGAAGAAACAACTCCAGACATAGTATGCCACCTCATTCTTGAGAAAGGAGCCAAACATCCTCACGGAGGAAAGATAGCCTTTTAAATAAACAGTGCTGGAAAAACTAGATCTGGACCTGCCAAAGATTGAAACTAGACCCATACCTCTCAACATGCACTTAACTAAAATAAAAATGGATTAAAGATCTACATGTTAAAACACAAATGCTATAACTGCTGGAAGAAAAGATAGAAGGAACTCTTGATGACATGTGTAAGAAATCTCAGTCACATGAATTAGCACAAAGAATGAATAACTGGGATTTATTTCTATTTTAATAAAGCTTCTACACAGCAAGAGCAACCACAAAAAGAGTGAGGAGACAGCCCACAATATAGGAAAAAAAATTGTAAAAAATGAAGGGCTACTATTTAGAATATACAAAGATTTTTTAAAAACCAGCCCCCTCAATTTAAAGACTCAATCCAAAAATACGCCTCTGAAATGAAGAGACATTTTTCATATGAGGAAGTAGAAATAAACAGGTCACAGATGTGTAAATATTGTATCTTTTCTCTGGTATGAGAAAATGAAGTTGTAAATGATTTGTAGTATGTATAGTTGATATTGTAAAATAGAAAATATTTAAAAGGGAAGAGAGTATAGGGCTAAATAATGAGGGGGAAATGAATGTGGCAATAATAAAGAAAAAAGGAAATAAAGACTATGTATATAGGGAGTGGGGGTTGCAGGGCAGAGAGAAAAGAGAAAAAATGAGAATCAAGTTGTGTCATATTCTGGTACAAACCCTCAATGTTAAATGCAATGATGATGTATATTCATAATATACCAATAAAGATTTTTTTAAAAAGAAGTAGAACCATCAAAGAAACAAATAAAAAATGTTCAACATCACTGGTCATTCAAGAGATGCAAATGAAAACAACACTGAGATTCCACCCTATTCCAGAAAGAATGTCTGCTATTAAGAAATCAACCCAATAACAAGTGCTGCTGGGGCTGTGGAGAGAAAGAAACCCTTCTCCACTGTTGGTGGGAATATAGACTGGTGCAACTACTGTGCAAATAGTGCGGAGATTCCTCAAGAACTAGTATTAGAGTCCCATTTCATCCAGTTATTCCTCTGCTGGATATCTTCTCTAAAGAATTAAAAGCATTATACCACAGCGATATATGCATATCCATGTTTATAGCAGCACAGTTTGTAATAGCTAAATCATAGAAATGACTCAAATGTCCATCAACAGGTGACTGGTTATAAAATGGAATGCTACTCAGCCATCAAGAATGATCAATTTCAGGCATTTATAGCTAAATGGATACACATTGAGGTCATACTCTTAAGTGAAATAACTAGAATACATTTGTCTAAAAACTGAATGTTTCTGCTCTGAGAAACTGAAAATATAAGTGAGAGCAAGGACGTAAAATAGATATTATAAAATACAAAGAAAATGTTCAAAGGAGTTATAAAATACAAAGAAAATGTTCAAAGGAGAAGGGGACCTGGGGGACAGAGAAAGAGGAAAAGAAAGAAGGGAAAAATATCAGAAATGTAGGAAAAAATAGAAACATAGTCTTTGTAAATGAAAAGCCGCAGTAAGGTTGATATATTTTAATATTGTTTATACTATACATTAAGGTAGAGTAATGAGGTAAAATATATTTTAAATAACTGTGTAGGTATACATTTATAAGAACTTTCTATCATTTTTAATGTTTAATATATTAATAAAATTTTAAAAATAAAATCATTACCTATGGTGAACTTGTAAGAGATGTCTATTAGGGCCAGGTCTTTGGCAAATCAAGCAGCTGCTGAAATATATCAGTAGGGCAGGAAGAATAAAAAATGATGGCTATGCTGGGCATTTCTTACAATCAGGAGCACTTAATGAATGAAGACAGCAGAATCAAAGCTCAAGACAATCAGAAGATCAAAGAGTGCCCATAGCAGGCTCAGAGAACAGCTTCTGCCACGGCAGCACCACTCAAGCAGCTTCCAAAATTCTTTGTCCAGTTGCCAAATTCAATAAGAGACTCAGCAAGTCTTTCCCATGAAAGTTAGGGCACTGATGTAAGAGTATGACCCTAAGAAAACAGAATAAGGGTATCTATACTAATATTTTAAAAAGCTCAGACATTTTGATCTTCAAATCCCATTCACTCACTTTGCCCAGCACATGGTTTGCCTATACTGTGTCTGGAGGGTTTATAGTACATTATCCTAATTTTATTAGAATAGATCTCTTCATACTACATAACAAGAAACCCAGAGAGAATTTGCAGGTTCTGCTTCTTCAAATCATCAAGGGACCTATATGAGGCATAGGAACAGGAAAGTGCACAGGTCCAAATGTGAAGGCTTATCTATTCCTACGCCTTTCTTCCAAGGACATTTCTGATCAGCATGCCAAGAACAAAGGTCAAGGGTGCAGTAAGACTTCAGTAAAGCTAATCTCTTAGAACTTGTTTCTCAATCAGAGAGAGAGGAAGGAAGGAAGGAAGGAAGGAAGGAAGGAAGGAAGGAAGGAAGGAAGGAAGGAAGGAAGGAAGAAAGGAAGGAAGGAAGGACTCACAGCAGTTTTACCTAACATTATAACACATCAGCTAGAATACCCCGCCCCCGCATGCACAGTACCATCCCATCTTCTGCCTTATTTCAAAGATAATTGATGTCATCTACATTACAGAACTTAAACATCCACCTTGTCAGAAACTGAAAAACTCAAAACAGAGATAACATCTAATTGTCTCTAGCACCTATGTCCCACGTGGACATATTTCCTGGTCGAGCAAAAGCAACAGATGCCAGGTTAGCTCTGAGATAAGCCTCTTATTCCTTCATACTTCTGAGAAAGATGCTAGTTGTCCTTGTGTTCTCAAGACAAAATGCCTGACTGAGACAACTCAAAGGGGTAAAGACTGATTGTGGCTCACAGCTTCGGAAGCTTCAATTTACGGTCAGCCATCCCCCTCTCTGAGCCTAAGGCAGAATAATAGCGCCCAAGAGCATAAGGAGGAGAATGAGGCTCACTCATGACAACCAGAAAGCAAAGAAAATATGAGAGAGCAAGAGAGAAAGGACCTTGTGACAAGACAAAGTTCCTAAGTGCGCATGACCTCCTAGGTTTCTTTCTCCCAACAGTACATCAAATTATAAATCTATGGATTAGTCCACTGATGATGTCACAGCCCTTGACAAGAAGATGGTGGGATCCAACCACCTTCTCAAAAGCCCCACCTCTGAACACTGTTGCACTGGAGGCCAAGCCCTAGACAGGAATTAAGAGAGGCTGGCCCCAGTGTTTCCAGTTCTCCCGCCATTGTACTTGTCTTGTTTACTTTCTGATCAAAGGCATGAGATCTTAAATGCTCAACTTGCAAGCTTCGCTGATCATCTACTATTTATCTAACTTATTGTCCTAGGGCTTTGCTTCTGTTTCACATTTAGCAAATAAAATTTTCATGAAAACAAAGATGCCTTTAACTTAGCTATAAAAAAATTAGCAGGGAGGAAAAAAAGAATTTGGCTCAATGGACAATGAAAATTTGGACATTATCAAACAAAAAATACACAGTAAGTTCATCTTTACTCAGCAGAATGTTTTAAGTCATTATATTAAAAGATGAAACAAAAAACTGGTTAAGGAAGACTCATCCTGAATAAGTTATCCTTTAAAAAAGTCAGGCATATACTCCCAAGGTCTTCTCAGCATATCATGACATTTACCTGACCACCTGGGTCAGGTAAACAGAAGACTGAAAATGTGCTCAAGTTGATGGGGCTACACAGAATGACAGTCCATCTCCTGGATTCCAGAGATCGAGTCTATGAAGGGAAAATATGTGTTCATCATTAAGTTATCTTCATAATCTAATGTTTTAGTTTCCTTGACTCTGGACAATAATCAGGAAACAAGCCTTAGCTACAGGCAACTCCCTCCAAGGTACTGGTACTCCACACCAGCACTCCATTTTCCTTTCCACCAACCTGCTGCTGTGGTGTTCACAGTTTCTATTCCCTAGTAACTTCAGCTTGCACGTGGCCCATCACAGCTACCCTAGCCTTAAACTCATCAGTATTACCTTTAAAAATAATTCTTATTGTTAGCAGCAAAATTATCATAAGTTTTTTCATTCATTCATTTACTGAGTTCCAAATATGTGAAAGCACTGCCTTGAAAGTACAGATGGCCATTTTAAACAAAAATCAGATTTTCATGTACAGACCTTCATTAAGAGACTAAAGGGAAACAGACAAAAATATAAAGTGTTCCACAATACCAAATAAATAACCTGATAGAAAAACGGGCTAAGAATTGAAAAGATATTTCTCTTAAGATGAATGTACAAATGGCTAACAAGCACATGAAGAGATGCTTAATGCTATTAATTATTAAGGAAATGTGAACAAAAATCATGAAATAATGTTCTTAGTAGAATGTTCTTATTAGAACAACAACAACAAAAAGTGATGAAGAATGCAGAGAAATTAGAAGTTCATTGTTACTCTATGGATTTAAAATGGTCTCACCATTGTGGAAAACAGTAAATAATTGAAACATAAAATAACCACATGACCCCACAATTCAGCTTCTGAGTACATAGCCAAAGAAATTGAAAGCAGGCTCTTGAAGAGATTTACTCGCCCATGTTTGGAGCAGCATTGTTCACAATAGCTACATGGTGGAAGCAACCTAAACGTTGAGAGAAGATGAAGAGATCAACAAAATGTGACAGAAAGACAGACAGACAAACAGATACATAGATAGACAAATCTAATATATCTCTGTAGATATGTAACTACATATCTAACATATATTAATATTCTAATTAGTGTATAGTCTAATATATCAGAATATTATTTACCCTAGAAGAAAGGAAATACAAATATATTAGACAAATAATATATATGTGACACATATATATTAAAATGTTATTCAGCCTAGAAGGAAAGAAATATAAATACAGTTGATGCCATACAATTGTACACTTAAAAATGGCTAATGATGAAAAGTTCTACAGTGAAAGAGAAAAACAAGTGCAAGAGGAAGTGATGGGAACTGGAACACTCAGGTACAAGGGAAGCTTCCTGGTCTTCCAGAGCAGGTGAGCAGTGGAGCACAGGAGATGAAGTACAAGGTGGGAATGTAGGCCTCTCTGGGGCTATTCTAGTTTAGGTGTTCAATGTCCCTAAAGGCTCAAGTGGTGTTTTTCTGGGGGTGTGGGAACTTTTGAGAGGCAGAGGTCTTTGAGGGATTGAGGGGAACCCCTAAAAGAGACTGCAGGAACCCTGCTGTTCTTCCTGTTTTTGCCCTCTGGACATGAAATAAGTTGTTTTGCTCCATCTCACATTCTTGCTATGATGTGCTGCTTCTTCAGAGGCCCAAAGCAATGGAGTCATCCAGTTATGGACTGAAACCCTAAAATCAGTATTTTCTCTTTACAAGTTGATTATCTCAGGTTTTTTTCTTACAGTGGTAGAAAGTTGACATCCAGTCAATGATATGGAGAAAGATATGAGTTACACTGAGAAAAATTCTGAAGTGCTTAAATCGAGTAGCATTGTGGCTTAGGAAGGAATGTTCTGATCCCCAAGTACTCCTTCCTCTCTGCTTCCTGGTT
>PVIR01026846.1:0-23392 GCA_004026965.1 Petromus typicus | reverse complement strand
GACAAATCTGCATTTATTTATTTATTTTTTTTAGGTTTTTTGAGACAGGGTCTCGCTTTGTGGTTCAGGCTGGCCCTGAGCTCAGCCTCAAACTCACATCACAGCAATCCTCCTGCCTCTGCCTCCCGAGTGCTGGGATTACAGGTGTGAGCCACCACGCCCGGCACTGTGGTATGTGGTACTGGTTGCTGCTGGGCGTGAGTCTCCACACCCAGTATTGTTATGTGGTTACTGGGGAATCGAACCCGGGCCCTTGCGCTTGCAAGACAGGCACCGGAACCACTGAGCTAACTCCCCGGCCCTGCATTTAATTTTTTGAGAAAATGTTGTATTGTTCTTTGTGTTTCTTGTCTCTGGATTGTAATAGACAGGAACTTCTCGATAATTTTTATTCATTTTACTCAAGGTCACCTAATCAGTCCTTTGAACTACTTCTTCCCATGTTAAAAAGAATGAGAAATTTAGGACTATTCAACACTGTAATATTGGAGAAAAAGAGTTTATAATACTATTTGTTTCATTCTGTCATCCTGGAAGACTCTTATATTTTCCCTTAACATTTCAATTTTCCCTCTATATAATTTCAGTCATGGTAGGTGTTATCAGAGAGATGGTCACTAGAGAGTAATATTTTAAAAGTCATTTATGGCTTATAACACTGTCAATAGTTCAAGATAGTAAGAAGTTCTCTATAACTGCACTAACAATTCTTATGAAAAAGAAAAAATTCTTAGTAAGAAATGTTAGAACTTCCTTTATTTAGTGAGAAAAGGCTAATTCTATGGGTTTGAATACTTTTATTTTCACGAGTAATTCAAAATGATAGATACTAAAATAAGTAATTGTCCATGTGCCATTCATGGTGAAGGGTGGTGATACAGAGGAAAAAGTATAACTCCCAATCTGCCAGGGGTCAGATAGGCTGAGTTTGTGTTCCGTAATATCGCAGAAAGAATTTTGAGGAATAATTGAGGTTAAGAGTAGGAAAAATGTATTGAGAGAAACAGACAGCTCCTGAGAGACAAGGGGGGATCCAAAAGTAAGTTTCCAAAAAGCACACCTCTCAGAGGTAGTATTAGAGAACTAAGTCACAAGGTGGGCACAATGGAGGTCAAACCTATGATCAATAAGATTACAAGTCTAGCCAGTTAGGTCATATTGATCCAGTAGAGAAGCAGGTCATATAGCAAGTGCACATGGAAAGAACAAAGACCTTTTTAGCAGGGGATGGATCAGGAGGTCCTGGTCACACACCCTTGTGACTGATGTCTATCTAGACTTTATTGAAGTGGGTGAGTACCATCTTCAGTTTATTGCTTCTCCCTCAGAAGGTAGGTAGACCCAGTCATTTTTATCTTGAGGGTTGGCTTTTGACAGATGCACCTCCAGTCACCGTTGTCATGAGTACTCATCTCCTGCACTGACTCCTTTGAGGACCTGGCCCTGTCTGACTGCCTCTCATCTTTCTACCTATGTTAGCTGTCTATAATAATGGGAGATTATTCAAGCTTCTCTCAACAGAGATGCAATAGTATTTGGCCAGGCTTCTTCAAGCTCCCTGACACCACAAGGAGACTTACATCACTATTTACACAAATCTCTAAACTTGAGTGGAACGACACAGAACATTTTATAGCCTATGAAATTATGCTTTGCAGCTACTGCAGGGCTCACGTGGGAAGCTTCAATCTGTTCCCATATTCTGGGCTCCAGACTCAGCCACAGACGAGGCTTTCTGAGGTTCATGTGGCCTCTCAGTCCTTGCTAACAGCCATCTTAGCCCCTAGTAACAGAAGCAGCTTCTGGGACAAAAGCACAAATACTGCGGATTGGTGCAGCCTCCCTTGTGCTAGGACCCTGGTTACCATGCCCTTGGAGTAAATCTTCTGGAGGATCCTGAAAACAGTCTCCTTAGTGAAAGTGGCACGCCAGCAGAAACAGCCTCCTTTCTTTTCCAGGCACTGTCTCTACTGTGCACGTCCCGAGCACTGCTGCTTCCTGATGAAGAGAGCCGTGGACACATGGAAACAGACCGGGAACATCTGGGGCCTGTGGAAGCGCGGGCTGCTCTTGAAAACTGCTCTGGCTCTCCTGTTCAAATCATTTGTTCTTGTTTCTCTCCTTGCACCTAAAAGCCTTTTTGTTGCTGTGGTTAGTTGTCTCCATATTTGAAAAAAGTATGAAATGGAAAAATAAAGGTAATGTAATAACTTCTACTACTAAAGATAAATGTATTTAATTTTTTGGTGTTGAAAATACCTAAAAATAGAAATTCTGTTTGATCCAGCTCTTTCCTTTCTGGGCATCTTCTCAAAAGAGTTAAAGACAAGACACTACAATGATACACACATTCCCGTGTTTATGGCAGTACAGCTCATAATAGCTAAATCTTGGAAGCTGCCTATATGTCCAATAGATGAGTGAATAAAGAAAATGTGGTACTTATAAACAGTAGAGTACTTACCATTCTGCCATAAAGAAGGATAAACTTGAATCACTTGTAGGAAAAATGGATCCATCCTGAGACCATAATGTTAAGTGAAATAAATCATACACATGTTTAAATATTGTTTTGTTTCTCTTATTTGAGAAACTCAAAGTTTAACTTGAAGAGGAAAATAAAGATAGATAATAAAAAACAGGGAGATAGATCTTTTGTGAATCAAAGGAGACCAAGAGATGGGGCGAGGGGGAAGGGAGGAGTGGGAAGTAAAAAAAATTATGACGTACTGTGTAATGTACCAGTATCCCCACAATGATTGTAATCATTAGGTACTGCAAACGTGTACTAATTAAAAAAAAAAACTCTTAAAAATTAAAAAAGAAATGCACTTCTTGTAGATGACTTTTATGGTAGTAATAACTAAGAAGTCTTTTTAAAAATGCCCTTACCGGCAAAATACCTTAGCAACCTTACACCAGTCTCATCTAAGTATTTCTGAAGTTTTACTGATCTGTGAAATCTGGAAGTCTGGGAACCACTGCTCTAACTTCAGAAAGAAAAAAATCTCCCTTAGACTGGAGTTCAGAATTGGTTTGAGATCAGTCACTCACCTTTCTGGTCACCTTTTTAAAGGAGAGACCTGTATCCCTGATTCCTGTCTGTCATTCCTCTCTTAGAAGGACGAAAAGGTAAAGAGTGATTCACTGTCCTTTAAACTATGGAAATGATAACAATACACGTTGGCACTCTGTGTATGCACATGTACAAAGCTACACACACTTTTCACGGTGGTCAACTCCTCCTTTAGTGCTTGTATTCCCCAGTTACCCACAGTTGCCTTGTTAATTGTATCACCGTCACTCTCTAATCACCCCCACTATGGGAAAGCTGTCTGCAGGTGTGATATTTATTTATTCTTTGAGTTTTGTGGTAATAGAGATCTGATGAGAGGCTCGCACATGCTAGACAAGTGCTCCACTGCTGAACCACATCCTTGGCCCTCAGACATAACTTTTAATTGCACATTTTATTCCACATCGAGCATGGGGATAATAAATTATTAATGACCAGTGGTCACAGCTGAACATTTTCCACTGGGCTGGGGGGGACTTTGGAGAGAAGGTGCAGTTGCCAGGGTGGTGGTTCTCACTCACCGTCATACCCAGCAGGGCTGAGGTCATCCGAGGGCCCAGGTAGATGTACCCAGGCACTGCTGTTGTGTGCAGCTAAGGGGCAAAGCAGCCTCGATCCAGAAGAGCCAAAGAGGGATGGTTTGTTTTCTTGACAAGTTGCTTATTTTTGTAGCATTCTTCAGAGCCCAGCAAGAAGATGCTGCTGGAGGTCTGGATTTGTAAGTGTGATATGCCATAAAAATGCATGACATGTGTGTAAATCTCGGTCCCCTGGTCCTGGGAGGCCTAGCCTAGCCAATGGCAAGACTCTTCCTGTCTCTTTCATAAATTTAATAATGATGCTGGTACAAGAGGCATCCACAGACCTGGCAGAAGAGGAAACGTAACAGGTGCTTACTAGGGGCATGTACACTTGCCAATACAAACACAATTTTACAATGAAAATACGAATGTCTTGTTAATACTGGTGGAGATTTTTTTTTTTTAAATCTTCATCTTTCAGGGATACATTCCGAAGTATTGAATAATGCAAAATGTCTGCTTAAATTACCCAGTATAGAGGAATATAAGTGGAAACAAGTTTGATCAAATGTTGATAATTGTGGAAGCGGAGAGCAGAAAGAGAAGCTATTGAACTATTCTCTACTTTGACATGCTTAAAAATTTTCAAAACAAATAAATACAAAGTTGAACAAATGAAAGTCAGCCATTTCCTTCTAAAGGACATTGATTTAAATATTTCCAACATTAGAAACACTTCATTTTTTAAAATACCCTTCACCCTTCTAGGGATATTACTTTAACAAAATACATAATTTATTACTCTTTTCATCATTAAAATTCTCTGAAGGGACCCCATCTGTCTTTCTGGTCAGGACTTTTTCTTCTAATCAAATAGCAGCAATTGAGGTATGGTTTATAGAAGAGATCAATCTGGCTAAAACATTCTCAGAGGAAAGCATTTAAACATTTAAAGTGAAATTTTCTTCTTTAGGTAGACTGACTAATAACTCCAACAGTGTCTGTAACCAAAGCTTGCATCCCTAATTTAGGGAAAAAGGAATTCCTGGCCACCCACAGAGTCTTCATAAGGTCATTGAAAAAGAGTAGAGGGGATGTAAATTCAAAATGATTTGGTTATTTCAAGAGAAAAGATATTAAAATTGTGAATTCTAAGTTACTGCAAAAATGTTGGGAAACAATGTGTGTCTTGATTTTTGTATGAACGTGTGTGTGTGTGTGTGTGTGTGTGTGTGTCTATTTCATTAAAAACCTGTAATGAAAAATTCTAACTTCAAAGTTAGAAGTATAAGGAAGTACTTACCCTCATCAAAAGATTTATTCTTGGAATTTTTTTCATTACTGGCATTCAAGTCCATAGGTTTAAGTATTTGTTTACATAGCATTAACAGCTTCCTGGAAAACTCCCTGGAGGAAATCAAGCCAAGGCAGGAGTCACTTACCCTTAGAGAAGTAGGTGGTACACTCTCCTGTGAAGGACCAGTCACCTGAGGATTTATTTTGGAATGGTTACGAAGTAAATGGGACATCAGTCAAACTACAGAAATGGCACGCATGTGCAGTGGTGTGCACCAGGTAGATTGGGAAGACACCACTTTCCTCACCCATGGTGAGCAAGCTGAGCTCACTTTTGTACACTTAGTAGAGGGTTCCTTGGTGTTGCTGGCAAAACTCATTTAAACCAATGTTTGAAAGTCAAGTGTTTCCTCTTGGAACTTGGAGAAGATGGAATTGAAATTCTCTGCTTGCTAAATTCCTAGGTCTGGGAAATTGATTTGGCTTCCTCAGAGATCAGAGGTCTTTCTCCACACCCATAGATAACATGCCAGTTAGATGGCCCTTCTAGTTTTAAAAGTTAAAATTGCAAAACATTCAAGAAAATGTTATATTGTACACATTTTTTGTCAAATTGTGAAATAACACCAATCATTTTTAGACTAAAACATGGTCATTTTTATATCTAAATGAGTGAAACCCTTGAAAGTAGTCACTCAAAGAATATATTAAACACCTTTTTTTGGCATCAATTTGTAGAACCCATAAGGTAAGATTATTATATGCAAATTACTCAACTAAACTTGGCTCTCAGTGAGTGGCTTTAAAAAAAATATTATCCTTTCAGAGAGTCTAAAGAAGCAATTTTAAAACTGTTTTGAATGATAATTTTACTGTTAGACTAAGTACAGAGTGATCTCTTGGCTTACATGGCAGGGACAACATTCATTTATATAGTTAAATGCTAACATGTTGATTTTAAAAGGCAGGCATAGGGAAGAGTTTGTACAAATAATTTCTGCAATAGAGATTAAATGTGGGATTGAGACAATGGGTCCTACCACTTCCCTCCAGTGGGAGCTTCTCACGTACAGGGGTTGGATGCCAAGCACATCATGTAATGACATCTTCCTGGCCCAATCTGCACAAGGAAGTTTCTCAAGTTCAAACACAGCACCAGGTTATTATCTTCTTTCCTTAATTACACATATGGTTTCTCCTCATCTTCACAATAAAACTTTTACTTTATCAACTTTGCTTTTTTTCTTCAAAAGTTTAAATTTGAGAAGCAAATAATGTATTGCCATAAATTTGGCTGTGATACTTTTTTTGCTAGCTATTTTCATTCAGCTCATATTATTTTAGCCACTTCTGCAGGTGGTTTTTTCAGTATTTCCAACAATGTTGCTGTATGCCATTATTATCTGGGTATTTAAGATGGTCTCCAAGGCAACACTTTGCCTTTGTATTAATTATAGATGCATGGCACTGGGAAATGATTTTTATTCTCACAATAATACACATGAGACAAGGAATGGATACATTTGTTAACATCAAATTAATTTGAATGAGTCTTTAAAGTACCAAAATTGATATTGAAGAAAAGGGAAGAGTATAGTTAGCATTTTGATTGTCTTTAGGCCACAAAATAGAATTATGAGTGTATTTAATACCTTGGGTGTATTTAAGCTTGGCTTTCCTTCTCCTAAACCCCATGAGTGACCTGGCTCAGGGAAAAGTTAGGGCAGAGGCATGCCTCTTGCCAGGCTGAGTCAGGCCAATGCAGCTGCTGGCTGGGCACTAGCGTGGGTGGCCACCTGTGGCTCCCAGAACAGCTGTTTGGGAGAGGGCCAGCGCAAGCCCCATCACGGGGTGAAGGCAGGAGGCCAGTTGGACGGCTAATCCATTCTGGCATGGGCTGAAAGAACACCTGGCTCCACTCTACGGACCCACCACAGAAGGTCAGGCAATGTGTTTGCTGGCGGCAACCTGATGGCCCTTGTTTTCAAGTCCCAGTGGTCCTGTTGTAGCTGAATTAGAGAGAAACCCACCTTTCTTCCTCAAACTTACCCAGAAGCCAACCTGGAAATCATTCTATTACAGCTATGCTGAAATACACTGCTGAGCTGTTAGGGGTGTGTGTG
Organism: Petromus typicus; assembly: GCA_004026965.1. NCBI lineage: Eukaryota > Metazoa > Chordata > Mammalia > Rodentia > Petromuridae > Petromus > Petromus typicus. Next base: position 16,376 of record PVIR01026846.1, on the reverse strand, counting down.
TGTGTGTGTGTGTGTGTGTGTGTGTGTGTGTGTGTGTGTGTGTCAAAATGGTACAGGGACCATAAGGCAGGGATGGGCTCTAGGATTTACAAGGAGGTAGTACAGGGCCCAAAACTGAAGATTGGCGGCTGATTGCTAGCACAGACATCTTTCACCCTAGACTGGCTCTGATTTCCTTTCTTCCTCTTCCCACGAGCCCTAACTATGTGCTTCAAAACCACTTTGAGTCTTCAGTTATAATTTTGTCATTAGACATGATTACTTCCCAAGACAGGAACCCAGGGCTCACCCTTCCCTGACCTCTGAGGTCCTTGCCGAGGCTTCAAGCCCAGTATTCCCAGGAAGAAGAACCTCATTTCTATTGTCATGCTAAGTTAGTTTTTCTCTGATGAGGAACATCCTTCCTACCTTCTCTAGATGTCTTCCAAAGCCTCCTGTGCTTACAGACGAAGCTTTGAGAGTGACTGGATCGTGGACATGTGAACCTGAATCTGTTTACTGATTGATTTGGCATGGCTGTGGGTGTGGGCAATGGAATTACTTAAGAAAAAGGAAAAATCCTCCCTGGGTGTGTGTGGCACCAATGAAAAGGTTTGCAGCCTGGATGAAAGGAAAAGAGAAACAGAAATCCTGCTCCCTGCCTGTCACATTCACTGTTCTCCTGCATGGTGCCTCTTTGCCATTCTACCCTGCCTTGGAACACGCAGTCTATAATAGACTGCTCTACAAACTCTGAGTGAAAATAAACCTTTCATTCTTTCATCTGTGAGCATCAGGTGTTTTCCCCCTGCAATGAGAAAGTTACTAAGACACCAGGTGCCTAAGTATCTTGTCGACCCAGGTGCCAACCAGGCAGCTCTTCCTACAGGTGCTAAAAAGGTAACACTCCTCTCACTGGTTCTGTGACCCTTGGCAACTGCCTAAATCACTCTGAGCCTCAGTTTTGACATTCATAAGTGGGAATTGATAATATGAGCTTTGTTGCAACTCGTTTAATGAGAGTTCATGTAAGTACCCAGCGCAGGATCCACATGTTGTAGGAGTACAGCGACACCAGTTTGTACGGAGGGATAATGGTGGCTGGGGCTACTCTCCAGACAGAGGTCCTCACCTGGCCCAAGGGACTCTGCACCATAACTCCCACATGGCACCTGGCCCTGCCAGCAGGAGCACAGCCCTGTGAACTCGGCTGCCCACAATTGTCCTTGCTGGAAGCCTCCACCAGGCCCCTCCCACAATCACCTAATGTTATCTGAGGAAGGCATGTGACCTTCTGGAAGACCTAGCATTGGTAACATTACTTATCCAATTGCTGTGAAATCACTCTTTTCAGTTAAAGTATCTACATCCAAGAAGTCTTAATTAATTTTCATATATTTTAAAGTCTAGGCCATGAAATCTGACTGGCTCTGTGTGATGCTCTGTGCCCTCGGGTGGCTGTGAACACTCAGGCTCCGATGGGCTCATGTCTCTGAATGTACAGACAGGAGGTTGTCCTGAGCCCTGTGTGACTAGGGTTATTCTAGTGAAGTAAAGACTCTCTTGGAAATTAACCTCATTACCTATGTGATACCAGGCTTTCAGTGCATACAGAGAGCCATCAACCAAAGGACAACAGACATAATATTCCTTTCCCTCAAGTGGAGCCAGTTCTTAAACCACAGTTCCATTTCTAGCCACGCATACTGTCAATGGATGAAATAAGGGACAAGAATTCTCGAAATAAGCCTCTGAAAAAAGAAGGTGTCGGAGAAAAGACCATCTTCCTTTCAAATTGGAGCTTGAAGTTTTGAAATCTGAGGTAGAAAATTAGTATACAAAGATATTCTTTAAAAAGCATGTTAATGTATTCTACACACTCTGATGACACAACTGAGATAGAATTCTAGACACAGCTCATCTGTCCCTTTTCACTCAGGAATTGATCTTGTATCTTTCCTGTGATCACTTATTTAGAATTTTCCAATTATTCTCGGTGAATTACATATATTCCTTCTTTTAAAAATAACTCTTTCTCCATTCACATATTTTTGTTGTCAACATCCATACCTTTTCCCCTCATTGATCTGGAAAAACAATTGGCATTTTGGAGCAGAAGAGAATGGACTATTGTTTCCTAAGAAATTCCAGAGTTTCTACAAACAGCAGATTGTTCTTAGTTTGTACATTTAGCAGTTGTATCCTTTAGATATTTCAAAGAGAAAAGAAGTATCTAATTGGAAGCTTGAAAGGAACTGTGGATTATAATACTAACCCGATGAATCTAAGCTAAAGCAAGCCTTGTTCATATTCCTGCATTTCCTACACCTGAGAGATCTAACCCTGGCAGGTGCAGTGGGAGATTAAAATGGGTGCACTTGTGACCTCCTCATTCACTAAGTATTCATAACATTTCAGTCACTTTTGGTTCCCTGTGGGAAATAGTCTCCCACAACTATCTCGTCTAATCATCTCACTTGCCCTAAACTGATTCATTTCGAGAGAGAGAGAGAGACAGACAGACAGAGAGAGAGACAGAAGGAAGAAGGGAGAGAGACAGAGTGATCAGGGCATGTGCCTGAGAGAACCATCATGCTTGGATGTTATATATCTTCCTGGGCAACTGATGAAGCTGGCATTATGAAAGTACTCAAATAGCTACACATGCAGGGGGATCACTGTTATTCCAAAAGGTTTTTCTGATTTACTTTTGAACACTGTATTTCTATTCGGCTCAGCCAAGCCTCTATCCTTCATCCTCTTCTGCCTAACAGGAAATGTCAGAAGGTGGAAAAATCGGTCCATCGTGTTTCTTTGCTCTCCACTGAATCTGCTGCGAAAAATGCTTGGAATCATCAGTGAGCACTTTTTCCTCGACTGAAATAATTTGTATGTTGTTTCACTAAAGAATTTACACAAATAGCAAAAGAAAGGCCAAAACATTTGGTGTGTGTACACAGAGTGACAGCAGGTTCGTGGTGGTGGTCAGTTTAGACATCCTTTCAAGCTTCAGAATGATCCACTGATGGGTGGCTGGATGTTTTGATGAAGCCCCCAAAGAAGCCCTGAGGCCTCTGCATTTAGATAGGACTAAGCTATGCTTCTGTATTTGGTGCAGTCCCTGGGAAGGTAATAAAGACCCCCAAGCCATCTCAGTCCTGGATGCTGTCTGGATAATTTAGCTAATGTAGGAGTGGTATCTCAAGGGACAAGTTCCTTCTACTTCAAGTCTAACACAAGCTTTCCAGTGAGTACACAACTTCCACCTGAATCATTCTTACAAGCTGAATTTTTATTTTTACTACATTATGTTAAAAAGAAATCTGTGCCTGGTGTGGAATTTCACTCCATCGAGGGTTACAATGACTTTCATTTTCAACACAAGCAAGAGAATGAAAGGAGGACAAGTGTTAGGAAACATGGCAATAAATTAGAATATAATTTACAAAAGCCAAACCAGTAACAGTGTACCACATTAATACTGAGTATAAAATAATAGGCAACAACTAATCACAATAATACAAAGGTAATTTCATTCTGTATTATTAAGGATACCTACGTGACATTCACTCCAATAAAAAGAGTTTCTAATGAACAGTTGGAAAGCCCAATGTGTTTTCATGGGTCTAATCATCTGGGCACATTTACCTTTCTTTTTTGGTAAGCCAACCTACACACCAATGGCAGACCCCCGCTCCCAGCTGCCAGCTACCATCTTCCTAAGTGTCATAGAGCTTGCTACTTTTGGAGTGTCTGCCACAGTGACCCCACTGACAATCCCATTGTTATTTAAGAACAGAGCTTCACATAGCCATGTGAGTAGTTACAGAAGAAGAGCAGTATTGTAACAAACCATGGAACATAATTTTTTTAACCTGCCGAGGTTTAAATCCAGGGTCTACCTGAAAATGTTTAATCCCATTACATTCTGTGCTTCTTTCCCTCCTGAAAGGTGATCCAATGTTTTCCCAGGAAGCAATCTGCCCTCAGTGCCACTGCACATCATAGAGGCCAGCTGCTTCTAGCACCAGTTGAGGCACTGCAGTGCCCAGGAGCATGGCCATTGCAATGCTATTTTCCAGGTGAGGTAAAATAGAGCCTTTAGTCAGTAATGTAAGAGATCCTTCTGAAATAAAAACATGAACTGATACCTGGTAAAAGATACAGGTAGCAAGTGTATGCTAAAACTGCACAGAAACTACCCCGTTTATGTTTATTCACCAGGGCACAGTAGCACCAAGTTACCTATTTTTGGAAAGGGTCAAAGGAATCCAATGCCAGGGCTATGTTATCCATGGCTGTTTTCCTTCTCTGAAAAGCCTAAGTGGATGGTCTTCTAAGGGCAGGGTGGGTGGGGCCTTGGCAATAGGTCTCTCTGGCGAACTCAGCAATGGGAAGTGTGGGACCAAGAGAGAAGCAGGTAATGAATGAAGGATGTGACTGAGTGTGCAGAGAACCTTGTGCCCACTGCCCACACCCAGCCAGAGTGTACGTTCTCTCTACCTCTCGGGGAAAACTATCATCAACCTCAGATCATGGGATCTGTGACACACAGACGTGTAGTTTCAGAGCACAGTGGTGGATATAAGTGAAATGTGCCCTTTAACTGCAAGTATCATCTTTACAAAATAGTCATTTAGAGTTTCCGGTTCTGGTGTACATGTGGTGTACGTACACGTACAATACAGGAGGAGCATTGGACATAGAGCACATTCTTTGAGAACCTGCAAGTACAAGTGTTCAAGTAAAAAATCTTAATATTGACAAGTACCCTCTTTTAGTGTATTGAGTCCCTTGGTGAGCAGAGTGAAACAAGGTGAAACAAAGATAGGGAAGATACAAGCTAGTCATTTTAATTTAAGTGGATGTGATTCTAGAGTTTGACCTGCCTCAGATATGGTTTCACATTAAATCACCATTTAGAGTATCCATAAAAATACAAACTAGTTGGTTAAGTGAGTATTAAAATTGTGTTTTATGATCTCTAGCCTTCTTGAGTTTTTCTTCTTTGGTTGTTATCCCTTACTTATTTAAAAACTCACAGAAATAGCACATGTAGGTGCAAGCACACTCATCTATCCATATACTTAAAAGCATCCACGTGCACACATACACACACATACACACACATACTTGCTCTTATATAAATAAGTGCCCTTCTACCATATCACAGAAGGGACATCTGGAACCCATCGTAATCATCAGCAAATTGCAAAGGGGTCTGCCTTGTTGTTCCTGAGCCAGTCTGTCTTCTGCATGGCATCAACTCCATAAGCTCCATATGCATGCAACGACGTAACAGGGCAGAAGCTGTTCTGTGCCTGGTGAGGATGTAAAGCACAACTGGGTTGGTGGAACTCTAATAAGAAGAAGGCATTCTGTGTGATAGCAAAGAGCCTGGTACTTTACCATATCCCAGGTCTGGCTTCTGCATGAAACTGAAATGTTTTCCTCTTAAAGTTTTAATGGAAATCTCAGCTTCACTTGCATAATGGCAAGTTGGCCACAGTCTGTTAGCACTGAATTTATAGACTTGCACAGCTGCAGTAACTGATGCGCTGCTTTAAACTAAGTCCCTCATTGTTCAGTTTAATATAGTTTTATATATGGCTCACAGCAGTGTTCAGAACAGGGGGATTATTCCTAAGGCAATTAAGTGGAATGAAGAAAAATAATACAAACTTTCATTACTTTTGATTTATAATTGCTCTTAAATTACAGTTCAAAGCCCATTTTATAATTTAAATTGTGGTGCTATTTAGTGAAATAAAGTATAGTAAATATTTTAAGCTATGACTTAAGAATTCTGAATCTTCTTTACTTCTATATTTGACCAAGTCAGAACAGCTACATTTTAAACAGTTTTAAATACAAATGGATTCAGTGTCATTGCTAAGTCCAGAATAAAAATTATCTTAATGGTCCAAGGAGGTAAACAGGCTATTGGATTTACTCGAAAGAACACAAATGTTCCACAGTAAGCAAGTCTCCCTGTGCTGTTTGGATCTCTCCAATTTGGCATTCCCTCCTAATATCGTGTCCAGCACTTTGGATCAATAAATCCCACTTCACAGAAGTTAAAATAATATCGAAATCCTGTCAGCTAGGGCTGACCAGTGGTTACATTTTCCACAGGGTAATGCTTTTGCAAGGACATCAGTCCGCTTCCTCCGGGTGGCTCTCGCTGATGGACGCATTTCCATGATGAAATGACAAGGTTTTCTCTCTGGCTTTCCAGGGGTCAGTGTCCTTGGCAGGTTTTACAACACATCTGTCTGAAGTATGCTCGACTGCAGAACTTGAACTTCAGCACCAGCGGGCAATAGGCCACTTTGTTCACGTCTTTGCACTCTATCGAACAGGGGCAGAAAACGGAAAACCATTAAAGGCACATAAACAAGCACGGAAGCGAGCCGACGCACCTGGATGGGGAGCAAGGACCCCCTTTGGTCCGATCTACTTTGGCTTTCCCACCCTTGCGGCTTTTGTTTTTGTGTTTAAGCATACTCTGTCTGGTACAGCCTACCAGAAACATTCTTTTGACATATTTTAACACAAAAAAAAATTTAAAAAAATGTTTGCAAGGCTTTTCTTCCAGACTTTTATAAGTATGGTGCATGCCCACTGTGTCTTGAAAGAATTACCATTTGTTGGGGTAAGTGATCACTTTAGACAGCTTGGAAACATGAGTCATTTTTCTTACAGTGCTTTTATTGCTTCTTTCTCAAGGGTTATTTTATTCAACCATGCGAAGTTATCCAAAATCAAACATGAGTTGCATTATTTGATATCAAAGTCCACTTATCTGGAGAGAGTCTGTACCTGAGACAGGAGGATTGGCCTGGATGAAAGCAAAGCCTTGCTGCCAGTGGCCTAGATTCAGCCACTCTACTAGACAAGAGGAGATGTGAAGGGATTAGCCTCAAATGGCAGCAGTCACTGGGCTATGGAAACATGGAGAAATGTCTTTTTTAAATTTGGGAGTCAGACATGGCCTCCTTTTTTCCTATGTGTATTTTATCTTCAGTGTTAGAATTGCCACAGTTGGAGTTTGCAGTTCTAGAGCCAGAAGGTGAATGAACTATTCTTCTCCCGTCTCCCATGGAGCTCAGGTGCAGAGCTGGGACCTAGGGGCCGGTATAGAGAAAGGGACATAGGCCTCTGATTATCAGCAGCCCTCCATGTCCACCACCACCAATATGATCTCATTGCTTAGAGTGATATTCTCTAGGATTCTGGTCACTTTTATCTGGGAATTTTAAAATACTATGTCAATCTTGTAATTAAAGAACTCAAGTTCCACCCTGCTTTTTCCAGGTGGTTATACTGAAATATTCTAAGTAAACTATTCAAGGTGATCTGGAGTCAGGCAGCATATTGGATAAAATACAGTGTGACAGAACAGTTTTTGTTTGTTTTCTTATTGTTTGCTTTTCCTAGCTCCAGAAACCCACTAAAATTTTGAGAGATCTAATACCTGACACATGAGCCACATGATAAACATGGAAAGTTAAACACAAAGAAATGGGAAAGTTTCTAGTGATTATCAAAAAGCCTGGAAACAGTCTTACTGATCTCATTTGTAAAGTTCTTTCAGTGAAAATCCTCAGATTTGAAACTGGAACCCTCAAATCCTCTAAAAACATAAACTCCAGCAGGGTGTGGTGGCACAGACCTGTAATCCCAGCATTGAGAAGGCTGAGGCAGGGGATCACTGAGTTTCAGGCCAACCTGAGCTACATAATTAGTTCAAGGCTAGAATTGGGGGTTTTACTTGTTTTTCTCTCAAAATAGTCATGACCAAAAAAATTTTGACTCACAGTATTTTTGTGAAAAAAATTATGTTGCTATTGCTCTTACTGTGAAGAATATATTGTCCAGGTAAAATAATTACTGAAATAATGAGAAAATCTGAGCACACCTCACCTGACAAAAATCACCCACGTGACAAGGCAGCCACACCCATGCTCTGCAATAAGACGTGGCACGACTGCTTACAGTGCAAAACAATCTTTGGCTCTGACTTTCTTTGTCAAAATATGAAAATGATTTAGTTGATAAACAGGAAAACTGGTTATTTTAATGGTATAAGCATATAAACCAGAAGCCAGAAACCCTTTTTATAGTTTGTTTTATCATTTACTAACTTTATGAATGAACAAATCATGTAATCTCTCCAGAAGAATGTCATTGCAATCTCAGCAATGATGAGAATCTATTCACCAAGGTCAAATAGGACTGTCTTATTCTTTCTATCTTTTAAGTCCACAAGAGTTCAGCTTGGTAATAAGAGCACTAAATATGACAATTTACCAAGCACTTCCTCTGTGTCATGTTCAACTGTAGGTGGTTTTATGTATTTTTGTATTCAATCATTTTAAGTATATAACATGTCCACTTGACATGGACAACAAAACTTTAAGTCATGAAATTCATGCTGGATTGTACATCTAAGAGTTGCTTTAAAGACTGAGGATTCTCTCTAGGGCCACTAGGGTTTGGGCAGCATTCTTGGCATGGAATGCAAAATGTCTGTGCCTGTGACTCAGCACCCTTGGCTGACACTACTGCAAAGGCCATCTTTGGGGCATGACGGTCAGGTCTTCTTCATTTCTTGAGAGTTTGCTTTGCCTTCATAATGACAGGGGAGAGCTCTTTTTAAAAAAGGAATATTCTAGGCCATAGACATTTAGAGTAGCCTAAATGACCTCTTCCTACTTTTCTTCACTATATATATCTTCCTGTTCAGATTTTATAAAATTACCAGAATGAAAGGGGTTTAAGATACACCAAGAAAAGTGTAAGCTCCATTTTTATAGGAAATTGAATGCAATTCCTAAGATACAGGTACCAGTTTTGAATTATATTGGTGAATTCAACTTACTGTCACTTTTAGAGTGGAGTGGAGTCATTGGTTGTATGACTGGGTTAACTCATCGACAAAGCTGGTGAGGAGGCAAAATTACAAAATTTACCCCTTCATTGGTTGGTCCCATCCTCAAAATCCATAAAGACTGTGAAATATTCTTCTGTCTGCTAATACACATGTAATTTTTTGATTTAAAAAATTCTAAAAAAGTTGAATAAACAAAAACATTTCCCTATAAAAACCAGACAATAACAGAAATGTCTTGTTTTAAGTTCTGAGTGCTCTTCAGTTGGCACTGATTTCTAGATCATATAGAGAAGACATTAGTATTAAAAATGTCTCTATGCTCAAGTAATAAGTAACATACAAACAAGTAATATAAGGGATATACTAAAAGAAAATTTTTAAAGAAGTGCTTTGAGCGTATCTGTAGTTGTAGTTTGAAGGGTTGGTCTTTACTTGCATAATCCTTTCAGGAAGTTGCACTTCCATCTACCTAGGGCTCATGCACGCTAAGTTCTTCCTCCACTGCTGAGCTAGGTCCTTAACCGCTCTACTGCTTTTTTTAAAAAAATACAAATCTTTATTGGTACATTATATATACACATGAAAATCACATTCAACATTGAAAATTTGTACTAGTATATGACACAACTTAATTCTCATTTTCCCCCATTCCCCTATCCACCCTACAAACTCCCACCCCCTATATACATAAGCTTTGTCTCCTTTTTTCTTATTACCATCATATTATTTTTCTCCTCATTACTTACCCTTTTACACCATTTCCTTTTAAATATTTTCTATTTCACAATGTCTACTATATATTCTAGAACTTATTTGCATCTTCATTTTCTCATAAATAGCGTATCTGGGCCAGCCAGGTACAGATCTTAAGATGAAAGCGTATGGCTTTCCTCTTCTACTGTTGTATATACTTCTACTGTGTCATATACTAGCTAAGTCTTTTCCTGGAAAGAAAACAACAATACATTCTTTTTCCTCATCCAAGATATGGGAAAGGTAAGAGTTCTACATTACGTGATTTTCAGGAAACATTTGGGATCTAACTAGTCCCTCACCCTTTTACATTTCGCTCCCTCCCTGAGAAAACATTTCACCTAAGGACACGGGCTTCTGGTAGGAATGATGATTTTTGGAGTATTCCCAAATCCTTATCAAGGAGACTTGAGAACACAGCAGGGCTTGAAGGTCGTTTCTGTGCCCTGTGATGTGAATAAATCCCTCATTAGAACCAAAAGCCGGCACACCTGCTGAACTAGTTCTCAGCAGTAATGTAGGTTTCAAAAGTGCCGAATGATAAAAATTAGACAACCTGTTTCATAGGCAATGCATGCATTCACTTATTATTCCAATGAGTGTCTCCTCCAGTGCTTTATATTAATCTTTCAAAATGCTGGCCTAAAGGACACGCTTTCAAAATACACCAGAGAGGTCAATGAATTTAGGAGCTAATTTGATTCAGACTCGTCATGACTTTGATGGGTTGATGTGATCCAAAAAGACAGAAGACCAACACTTCACGTGGAGTCTTCAGTGTTTACTTCATCAGATGTTGCAGAGCTTGCCTCCTTGCTGTCAGTGACGTCGGTTGGGAGACTCAGGGACAGATCCCCCCATGTCCAGGATGGCCGCTCCTATATACTTCTCCATAGATCACATACCCTTTGTGTTTGTAGACTTTTTGTGAGATGCGGAACATAGTAAATGGGGTTATGAGTTAAATGCTCAAATGTGTCTTTTAGATTAAAAATGTACAGATAGCTGTAGTTCTTGCAAAGAGCCGACAGAAATGGAGAATCTGGTGAGAAATGTGAATGTCAAGTCTGTGCACGTGCATGTGTGGTAGGGGGTGTTCAGTCAGTGTTCTCAGTAATATTGTATTTCAGCCCTTAACACTTCACATATTTAAGCTAGGGAAGGATGAAACTTTGGATGACCTTATTCATTAAGATACAACTTCTTATCCTTCAAACAAGGTGATATCAGATATCAAATTTTATTCTGATTTATCTTATCATGGATTAAAGCATCTTTCTCTTTCTGCATTCTCAGTTTTTCTCCAGGCTTATGCTGTGTTATGCCACCCATACTCAATCTCTAGTGGTTTAATCCGGACACAAATCCAGGTTCCCTCCAAACCAGACAGCCAGGAATGTGAACCTTAATGCTAAGTGGATTACAAGGCCTTTGAAGTGGCAAAGGAGAAAAAAACCTATCCTTCCTCACCTCCTTGAAATCAAAGTCTTCAAATTACCTTTATTATTACTTTCACTGATTTTAATACATCAGATTCCACATTAAAAGCTGAATTCAGTGGCTATTTTGTTTAAAGGCTCTTGGTATGAGATTTGGAGCTGCGTAGGCTTTTCCAAAGCTATTTTCTTGGACGACACTGAAACTCACCAAAGCCACCACTGCACATCCTGGTCTACAAACCAGAATGCATGACCACACCTTTCCTGAGTGGCTTCCCAGCTCACAGCTGGTCCCATCAGCGTAGTGTGAATCGCTATCTGGTGGCGATAAACACCGGATGACACAATGCCTTGTGCTATGGAGAAGCTGAAAAAACTAAAAGGAAACTTGAAACTGCATGAATAATGAATAAAATGATATTTTGGACAGAATTTCAGGGGAGCTTGAGCGTGCTAGAACTAGCTTCCATATGTACTTTAAAAAATTATTCTTAGTATTTGAAATACATTTAGATCCAGTTTGTTTGTAATTCACTTTCAGCACCAATGTAGTGTTACCTTCCTCAGTGCAAGTCTGTCAAGTGCAATCATAATGAAATTTGAGTAAGATGAAAAATAAAAATAAAATAAATGGAGGAAGGGTGAAGAAATGAGAAGTGAAGCTATCCAAGAATAGTATCAGAAAAAGATTCAGAAGTACAGTTTCAAAATTTCAAATAGTGCCCAGCATGGTGGTGCACGCCTGTGATCCCAGCACTCAGGAGGCTGAGGCAAAGGATCACCGCAGGTTGGAGGCCAGCCTGCACTACCTCGTAAATTCAAGGACAGCTGAAAATATAGAGAGAGACCCTGTCTCAAACAAAGTTAAAATAGGGCTGGGGATTTAGCTCAGTGGTTCTGGCGCCTGTCTTGCAAGCGCAAGGACCCAGGTTCAATCCCGGGTTAACCACATACCACGCTGGGTGTGGAGACTGACACCCAGCAGCAATCAGTACCACATACCACAGTGCTGGGTGTGGTGGCTCACGCCTGTCATCCCAGCACTCGGGAGGCAGAGGCAGGAGGATTGCTGTGATGTGAGTTTGAGGCTGAGCTCAAGGCCAGCCTGAACCATAAAGCAAGATCCTGTCAAAAAAAAAAAAAGTGAGAAAGAAATAATGCGTGATGAGTATCTTGAAATATCTCCATTTCAAAACTAGAATATTTTCACTTCAAAATATCCTCTTTATAATTTCTTATCCTACTTTCCCTTCCTTCCTTTTGTTCTAGAACCAAACTAAGACTTTGGAACATGCTAGGCAAGTGTTCTATCTTATAGCCCAAGCCCAAACTATCCTAAGTAGCAAATTAAGAATGCCATGCAGATGTAATGGAAATTGACAAGCCCTTGGCTTCCACAAAATCTATGTTCAAATCCTGGCTCTCCTATTTCCTAGTCTAGTAATTTGAAAAAGTCACTACACTTCTCAGTGTCTTCTTTTCCTCCTCAATAATGACAACCCTCAGAAGACTGTTTAAAAAGTTATATGTTTTATACATACGATGAATAAAATTGGTTTCCTGCAGTGTCACGGAAGAGAGCTATCTTTATTTAGGACATGTAAAAGCTTTAGCTTTTCCAAGAAAACTATTTCTGTCGTCATGAATTTTTGAGCCCTTCTAATGAGAGGAAAAGCTATATTACCAGAATGTTCCTATGACAGGGAGAAAATTTAGATTTTGCAAAGTATAGTTGTGATTTTGAATTAATACAGGATGCAGTGAAATCATTTGAAAGGGTAAATTACATGTACAGAAAGTATATTATGTTCAGACACTTAGATACAAATAACAGAACTTTCACAAAAATGCAAGATATTGCATCCTATTGGAAATTGTAAGAAAATTTTAAGGTCATGAATGAATAGGGCTGTGGATTTAGCTCAGTAGCAAGTGGCACCACAATTGCCTCACAAGTGCAAGGTCCTAAGCTCAATTCCCAGTACAAAAGACCTTGAATATAATTTTTAAAATATCCTTCAAACTGAATGGATCTCACCAAAAGAAACAGATCTCCTCTGATAAGGTTAATAAGTGCATTGTTTTCAATTGAAATATATTAATTATTTGACTATATACGCATATCAGTTTTTTAAAAAGTAGGGCTTCTAAGCAGCATTTTAAACATAATATAAAATTATGACTTTAGATATTGTGTATGTACTTATCATGCTTCTATATTTCATGGGAAGGTAGTCTGAACTTTTTGACTATGTAATATTTGTTGACAGTCCAGATAATTTCATTCATAATTTCTTGCATATAGTAGCATACAAAAAATTTGAATGAATGGATACTTGAATAAACTGTGTTTATTTAAATAAAAGATAAAATACAGGATATTAGCATCTGCCATTAGCAAAAGGATTTCCATGAATATAAGGAAAAGAAGAAAATTTCAGGGAGCAAATAATTCCTTTGTCTTTATAAACAATTACATAATTTTTCCATTTTTCTAGAATGAGAAAGTAATCATTTATAACACAATTATTTCAATTTATGGCTTCATTATAACAAATATGAACTGAATCATTATAATGGTAAGGGAATCACTATCATATCAAAAGAGAGACAAAAGTGCTGGAGATTTAGTTCAAGTGACACCACCTATCTTGGAAGTGCAAGGGCCCGAGTTTAATCTCTGGTACTGCCAATAAAAAGGCACCTTTAGAAATCACCTGTAGTGGGGCCGGGGATATAGCTCAGTGGTTCTGGTGCCTGTCTTGCAAGCACAAGGACCTGGGTTCAATCCCCGGTAACCACATAACAATACTGGGCGTGGAGACTCACCCCAGCAGCAATCAGTACCACATACCACAGTGCCGGGCGTGGTGGCTCACGCCTGTCATCCCAGCACTTGGGAGGCAGAGGCAGGAGGATTGCTGTGATGTGAGTTTGAGGTTGAGCTCAGGGCCAGCCTGAACCACAAAGTGAGACCCTGTCTCAAAAAATCTTAAAAAAAAAAAAAAAGAAATCACCGGTAGTGGTCTAAGTCAGTAAATAGGAATTGCATGCTAATCTAATTTTACAGACGTAAGTTTAGCTTTAGAGAGGTTAACTGACAAGGTCATACATTTAGAGAAATAGGCAGGAAAAAAACTTAGGTTTCCTGATTACAGTCTACTACACAGACAGATTTCAGAGATGTGCTATACAAACCACTCCCTACCTGTGGGCTCATGGGGATTTTCAAACCCTGGGTAATAGGAAAGGTGAGTCCTAGGAGACCATGCGGCAGTTTTTCATGGGGAAACTCACCTTCAGCATTGGAGATGGGGAAGCTGTCACATTTGCTTTCGCACTGCTGCATTGATGGAGGCCGAGCAGTTTCTGGACAGTCACTGGATGTCTGTCCAGTATAGGAGAGACACTGTACAGTTCTCATTTGCTGGCCAAGGCCACACTGAGCAGAACACTAAATTTAAAGAAAAAAGAAACAAAGTACTGACCTTAGCATGTCTCAGAGATAAAAAAAAATACTACATAATATTTCAAACACCATATATATCAACTTCTTTGGGAGTTAGTACTGAAGATTGAATCCAGAGTCTTTGGACTGAGCCCTATATTTTTATTTTGAGACAGGATCTCGCTAAGTTTCCAAGGCTGGGACTGAATTTGTAATCTTCCTGCCTCAGCCTCTCAGAATGCTAGAATTATAGGCACACACCATTAACCCCAGCCGTGTATTTTTGCTTTAAAGCCCATTTGTGATTCATCTTTGAAAGGTGCACAACTATGTCATTCTGCCATAGAATTGATTCCAAAACTCAAAGACCATATTATTGCCCTAGAAAATAGAGTCAATATCACTGGAAGAATATAATAAAGGAAGAGTTCATGGGCTATTACTCCCATAATTCCATCTAAGGCTAGTGAATTATTCTTCTTTTCTTCTTTTTCTTCTTCTACTACTACTTCTTTCTTCTTCTACTTCTTCTTCCTTCTTCTTCTTTATTCTTGTTCTTCTTCTTTCTTTTTTTTTCTTCTTCTTCTCCTCCTCCTCCTCCTCCTCCTTCTCCTTCTTATTCTTATTCTTCCTCTTCCTCCACCTCCCCCTCCTCCTCCTCCCCCCTCCCCCTCTTCAGTACTAGGTATCAAATTCAGGCCCTTATGCTCAAAAGGCAGGCAGGCAGTACCACTTGAGCACTTGAGCTAAATCCCTGGCAAGGCTGGTGAATTCTAATAGGCTGGCAATAAGAAAATTCCTGTGATGAAGTAGAACAAAGACCTGATTTATTATAGACGTGCAGGTAAATAAATTGATGGCCTGTTGGGGTGCCTCATTTCTCAACAATCAAGATATTAGTTCACTATAACACTGAATGTTTGGGGCCTGCTGTTGGGGTTAGTTTAAAATAAAAGTCTGAAGAAATAAAAAAGGAAAAAAGCTTAAATAAATCCTCAGTACTCTCAAGAACTATCAGGAACCCAGACCTTAGAAGCGGTCTGGTCTTCACCAGTTAGCCTGTTCCTCTCTCCTTCATCTGCTCAAAGCCTCTGCTTAGTTCACTGAGATTTAGCTGTGCAGACTGAAGAACAATGGTGGGGCCTGTTCTTCAGGCCTGCCACCCAGAAAACCAGAAATCCTATGAGATTTGGAACAAAGGAATGAAGAGCCTCTTGGCGTGAAGACAAGGATAGTATGTTTACAGTATAAACAAAGTGAAGCCTTGTTGGATTTGTTTACAGAAACTCTCCAAGAACCTAAAGGATTTGCAAAAATATTCATTTAGATGCTTTAAAAATGACTGCACTATTAAAAGGGTACTAAAGCATCTTGGAAGGTATATTTTCATTGTTTCTTTTTTTAATTTTAGGAGAATGGATTGAAAATGAAGATGGGAAGAAACATATTGGACAACATTTAAAAGAATAATCTCAAACTGACAATAGATACATGGCGAAATTACAAACATACAAAATCTTTCAATTGACCTTCAATGTAACAGTGCATTACCACAAGGAATATAAATCAAGAAGGAAATGTCTAGCTGGCTTAAAATAAAAATCATAAGAACACGCCTGCACAGATTCTTTAATAGTATAATATCAGCTAGGTATCCTGAACTTCTGGTACTTCTCTTAAAAGAGTTATGGTGTCGCATACTCTGCACATTCAACGCAATCCCAATTGAAATCCCAACAGCATATTTCACAGATCTAGAGAAAAAAATCCAAACTTTCATCTGGAACCACAAAAGACCTAGAATAGCCAAAGCAATTCTAAGCAACAGGGACATGGTGGAGGGTATCACAACTCCAAACCT
>PVIR01026845.1:0-23492 GCA_004026965.1 Petromus typicus | reverse complement strand
GGCTCTCCCCAGACATTCTTGGCAGTACTGGGGCAGCACACATGTACAGAACAGCCAGTGATGCGACAGGCTCTGGAGGGAGAGTGGTAGACTTTACAGAGACTCTCAAAATCTAGGAAGGAGAATATACTATGTATACTTTTTTCTGAGACAGGGTCTCGCTTTGTAGTTCAGGGGGACCCTAAGCTCACAAGGTAGCCAGATCTAACCCAGGCCCTTGTGCTTGTAAGGTAAGCACTGGAACCACTGAGCTAAATCCCCGACTCACTGTGTATACTTTTTATATTTGTTAGGTTGTCATTGTGGCATAGCTTTGGGGTTAATCCATATTTACCAACTAGAAAATTCTAGAAACTACCATTTCAGACATTTAGATAAAATGTTTAGCATTGAGGTTAAAGTTAAAAAGTAGAGATTCAGAACAGTATATACTGTTCTTGATGTCTGAGAGTAAAACCCCTAGTTCTCTGCTTCAGTTTTTGGAAATAACATTAGTCTGTACTTCTTGGAATGTTTTTGGTGGCCATAGCATCCTTCTGATTCTCCTTTCTCTTTTCCTCTCTTCCTATTTTTTCTCCTTGCCAAGTGTGCTGCCTCACCGCTATTTTCTCCAAATGTTGGGTGCTCAGAGTTATTACTCTTGGTGTGTATTATACATAAAGTTGCTAACGATGGTAGCCCCAACATGTTGCATATGAAAATATTAACATTTTTAAATGTCCAATTTTAAATGGGTGCATGAGGCGTTTCTCAATCTGAACTCCACTGTACCTCAGCTCAGAAAATGGTAAGTAGAGGGAATGTTCACTCCTGCTCCCGTTCCCACTGATGTTCTCGTACAGATGCTGCGCATGCGCCATGCTCACAAATGCGTCTTCCCTACCTTCACAGCATACTCAGCGTCCGTGGCTTTGTGCACACATCGCTTGCACACTGAGTAGGAGCCCACGCCGATGTCCTCCTTGATCTCATAGCCATCGGTGAAGTGGATATTGTTCCCGTGTAGCTGCTTCAAGAGGCCAAGACACAAGGGGGATGTTAGAGCTTTCTTGAAAAGGTACAGGTGCCACAGAACTAGGGAATGCACTGGGAGAGTGAGGAAATAGAGGTTCAGGAGTTACAGACTTCCTTTGCCCAAAGTCTAGAGCTATTTGATGATGGTTTTAGATCTAAAATTCAACTTGTCTGGTTCCTTGGGGATGACACTTATTATTTAGGGCAAAAAATTATTCTGTATCCACTGACTAGGCTTATTTCTCCCAATATTGTGAGAAAATGGGAGTCTAGAAGCAGAAACACAGAATATAGGGGATATGATTTAGGAGCTGATGTCCAGAGAGAGGATCTGGATAAAAATACCTAACAATATAACTCTATGATGTGTGAGTCACAACCGGCTTCCAACCTACACATGAGGCCTTGCCTTGACTTCATACATGCCACAAGACCCTGAGACAGAGAGAGAGAGAGAGAGAGAGAGAGATCGCGATCTTGGAGAAATGCAGTGCCATCCCATCTACCTTATAAGATGAGTTTAATCCCAACTCCTTCTAGAACTCTCTGTATATAGTATGTACAAGAATATGGTAGAAAATTCTATAAAATATCATCTTCTTTGGCCTCCCAAAGATTTGGAACCCACAAATCAAATTGGTTTTTGGGTACTGGCTTGACTGTACACACTGAAGATACTTCTGGTTCAAGATACTCAAGGAGTCTCTGGCACAGATACCCATAGTGACATTCATCTCATGGTCTTTTCTTCCTTCTTGAAGATAGACACACAGCAGGGGCAAAAGTGATGGCTCACATCAGCATGGCAAAAACCAGGGCAATACCCAATAACAAGGGAAGTGCCAGAGAAGAGTAGCTGTCCGACATCCACTCATCTCAGCACCCAGCCCCAAGGTAAACAATAGCCACCCCACCTTGAAACCAGCATGCGGGGTGACTGAATCCATAGAATCATCACTGGTGGGCATCAGCTGAATACCCTTCATGTCTTACCCACTGGGAAAATGCAATTACCTGCACAATCGGGTGAACAGGAGCCTTGCTCAGGTCTTGCTGTGAGGGTTCCTGGACCAGGCTGGAGGCCACAAAACTGAATCCTCTGAATAGATGATGCGCATTGGCGCTGGGGGGAACACCAGGAGAGTCTGTAGAGAAGAGCAGCAGAGCTCAGGCTTCGGAGGGATTGAGTGAGCTCGGGAGAAATGACAGTGTGCATTACACATGTGAAATATGTGTGGAAGGACATGTAGAAAGCCTCAACCTATGAAATCAAATTGTTTTCAGTGGTGACAATGGTTTTATTTTTAAACAGCCAACATACTTGGAGCAAAAACGTTAGGATAATCATCAATCACATCTTTTACTTTACTATCTTCTGAACTGACTAATATTCTTCATCACAGTCCACCACCCATACCTTCTCTAGACTGAGAAAAAGCATGGCCAATGATCCAGAAGGGGTTGTCAGGGAACAGGGACAACACATTCTGACCAGGTCCAGCAGCCACCCTGTGCAGGGGTTAATCCAGTGAAGACCTGGTATCCTTCCATTCCATCTTCCACCCACATCTCCCATAGGACACTGGGGCAAAGTTATTCCAGCCCACAGCATGCCAGGAGTGTGAAAGGAGCTATTTCCTGAGTTACAATTTTTCTAAACTCTGTAAGATTTGTTTAAAATTGTGACTACAGTAACAATTCTCATTCTCACCACTTCTTACTCACCACTGAATAAGACAAGAGCATAAATGATCATAGGGGAGAATATTTGCATTGCGTATAACAGACAAGAAGCTAAATTCTATTTGCAAAACACATCACAAGACCTCAAAGTAGTAGGAATCGATATCAAATGCATGCAAAGATAATTTCTCAGATGACTGGGTGTGTGCATATTTAAATGAGATTGTAATTGAACCTAAGGAATAACCAAAAATAAAAGTAATCAGCCACTCCCAGGTTTAGCAGGGGGCGGAGACTTAGAGCTGAATGAGGGAGCAACATCAACCCAGCCTCTGTAGGTGGGTGGGCCATGTCCTCTGAAGATCAGCTCTGTACCTAGGGATTTGTCTTGCAGGATTACTTTCAAAAGTACTTAAATTAATGTAGAAAATGTTTGCTGCAGCAGTATTTGTTACAGCTAAAAAGGGGACATCATAAATTACACCTAAAATGTACTCAGTTTAAAAAAGAAATTAAAAAAGAAAATATAACACACACAATAATATGGAGAACAAGCATAGTGTAAGAAAAATATTTGAATATATGTCTTAATGTCTATTATATTGAATACATGAATATAATATGGCAAATTCTATAGTATGTAATATGTGATTATATAGCCTTTATCTTTTTAAATACAAATATAAAAATTTTTTAAGTACATATTATATCTCAAATGTTTTTAAAAACTACATGTCTATATTCCATACCACATATGTGTTCTAGAATCGTCTACCTAAGAGTCTGAAAAAGGCTTTTGCCTTTCTACTCACTATCTTTGACTGTCTCTGTCCTAGAAAGTTTTACTTTGGTCCCTCATGGGGGCAAGGTGTATGGTTTGGGAAAAGTACCTGTAGAAAAAATGTGGTTTTTATTCTTCTTTATTCAATTATGAGGCAGGTCATGAGGGCATAGGCTTTGAAATCCAGGACTGAAGCTGCATGCTGGGAGGATGCTTTGAAGACTTAGGCTGGTCTTCAGCATCAGGGACAGAGTCATCAAGACCAGGTTTCAGCTCAGGACTCGTGACCTTATGAATGGCCTTCACAGGCCACCCATAGAGCTCGACCCACATGACCCTTTACCTAATGTGACCAGGGTAGACGAGAAGTAAACTCCCAACATCCTCTTCAAGGGAAGCTAAGTTAGGAGACAAGGTACAGCTGTGTATGTTTTAGGACCTGAAGTTATGCTCCAAGCAATGGCAGAGATAGCATGACACTTTCTGATGGCGGCAGCTTCCCAGTGACACAGAGCTGTTCTGACACCCTGGCTTCCATTTCATCTGGATCTGTCTTTTTTTTTCCCTACACGGGACTCTTGCTTTGAGGTCTGCCTGCTCTTTCAATCTCCCAAGTTACCTTGCACAACACTAAGAGTCTCATTGGAAAAGAGCACCTCGACAAATGGATACATCAGAGTTCAATGCCAGAGGTGCTTTAAGGTTCTCCCTTTAGGGCTGTAGATTTGAACTCGAGCCTGTACTAGGACTTCACCAGAGCTGTGCAGTAGTAAAGGCTCAGCACAAATTGGAATCTATTGTATGCACATTGAAGACAGTGTGTGCGCCTGTACAATACCTGTTACTGGAAAATCTGTAGATCAAATAAGCAATGACTATTGACCAGCCAAGAGACAGGAAGTGACCAGAACCACCCAATATGGCTATGGACTTGTACCTCTTCCAGCATAGAGCAGGACAGACAGAGAAAGTGTGAGAGCAATCGAGGGGTCTTTACTATAAGTTAAAAAGCCGGTATCTGGTTTGTGTGGCTGGATACAAATTGAATGTGAGTGGTATAAATAAATCTGGAATTCTTTATAATCATGTAAGGGATGTTGGTGTTTAGCACAGTGCTCACAGAAGACCAAAATATAGTTTCAACGAGAAGAATGTGAAACTAATTGCCTTATTACCTTTGATGACCCCATGAATATTTTCTGATCTATGGAATATGTCTCATGGTTTTCATATCTTAGATTGGCATCTCACACCAGTCAGCACAAGCTGGTGAACAGCTGGTGAGTGATCAGGAAGCACAGATTAGGTGACCTCAGTTTAATTAAGAGTGAAAGTCAATTACAAGAAATTCCCTTGTGCATCAAGAGCCGAAAGTAAGGGACTGGTGGATTGTCTCCTCTATGAGCCGTCCACCGTGATTGCTGCTCTTTAACCCAACCATGCACTCGCCTACCTGTTTAGATCATGTCATCCTTTTATAAAACTGGAGCGACTTTTATGCATCGTTAACACTCCAATTACTGCTTACTTCAATCCAAAATCCATGATGTGATAAATTAGCTTGAAGTAAAATTAATTGAGAATCTGAGATAGTAAGGAATCAAGAGCTAATTCTGGGTGATGCTAGGATTGACTGAGTCCAGATACGCTTTTTTAGGCTAATATTAAAATAAAATTGAATTTTCTATCTGCTCCTAAAGATTATGAGGCTTATGGTCACACTGGTCAGGTAGGTTGGAGTCTAAATCCTCTATGAATAATACAAAAAGCACACTGTATGAATAATTCAGAGCTGACTGCATTAGTATCTTCTTACCCAGTGGCATAAATGTGGTCTTGCCTTAAATATTTTAAGCGCACAGCCCCACATGATGGCAATGCAGGAAGCAGACCCGCTACCCCCGGAGGACTCTCCAGGCTGTGTGCATGTGCACAGACTCTCAGACAACCTCTTCTTATTTGGAGCTAAGCTCTCTTGTTCTTTTGCCTTCAGGTCAGCCACAGGAAAAGAAATAAAATGAAAACCCTGACTCATCTTTCCAACTTTGGAAGCTAAAAGGAAGTACTCTTCTGCAAACTGGATTAACTCTGTCGACAAGGATTGAGACTCACACCTGAAGATTCCACCTCCTCCTTTACTACTCATTAATATGTAGTAGTGACAACCAAAGCTTAAAGAACAATCATCACCCTAACCTTCTTAGTGATGATGGTTTGGGTTCTCTCTGGGGACTGCAGGGGTCTCAGAAGAGAGTGAGTGACATGTCCTGACCTGGAGCAGGACACCGAGTCTGGCACTCCTGCTTTTCTACTTTGCTGCTTAGTGCAGAAGTGGGTGCAGGTCACAGGCACATCGCGCCACAGGCCACGGACCTGTCTGCCAGCCTGGCTCACACCCACCTGCATCCTCAGGGCACAGCAGCCCACATGCAAAGGAGAGAACGGGTTTTCTGTGCTCAGAACCAGAAGGGAGAAGGGGGTTCTCTTTCCTGGACCCAGAAAAGATGAGGGGTTTTCTGGACCAACATTACCTACTTGATAATCAGTGTTCCACTTCTACTTGCTTCAGGATTATCTTTTAGAAACGCTGAGCAATTTTAGAAGCAAAAGCAGCAGGCATAATGGTGAGCCCTGGCAGCCTTTCCAGAAGTCTCTCAGGACCCTCACCCTCAAATAGGCACAGAGGCTAGGAGATGCTACGAAGATAATCACCAGTCCGTCACCGGTGGGTTGGACCTGCATCCTCAGATCCACGTACTAAAGCCCCAAGCCACACACAGAGTGGCTGTACCCTGAGACAGGACTTCACAAGAATACTCAGAGTTGAACAAGTCATAAGGGGTCTTAATCAGCTAGGCCTGGTCTCCTTCTGAGGCTTGCATGTTCTCGCTACACTCAGATGACAGGCTGTGTGTGGACAGGGAGGCTGTCTGCCAGCCAAGGAACCCACCCTGCGGGAACCTTGATCTTGAATTTCCGAACTGTGAGACAGCTAACATCTGCTGGGCTAGTTCCCAGCCCTGTGGTGTGTTGCTGTGTCAGCCCTCACATACTAAGTCAATTACCATAGCTAGAAAAGCAAACACTAATTCATTAATATCACAAGTGGTAATTTTAAAGAGAGCTGACCAGTTCTGATTGAACTTGTCAGGCCCTGAGAATAATTTTAGAGACATCACAAAACTAAATTTAGGTGTCTGCTTGCCATGCTGAGGTCTAGTCTTGGTACAGCTTTTCAAACAGGTTTTTGAATTTGCATGAATAATAAATGTAGCTCACAAATGCACAGACTTAAGTGACAGCCTCCCTCTTCCCACAGAGACTCTCTGGTTAAGCGAGAGAACTGCTTCGCTCCAACTTCCTTTTGTTCTTGTTTCCTGTCTCCTGAGTGACTCAGAATGGGAGGTGGCCACAGAACACTTTCATGAGTTCCCAGGTGGACACTACCTGAGAAGTAACATGGAACTAGTTCTGCTACTTAAACTTTTTTCTTGAAACAGAGAAAACAGAAAAGACAAACAGAATTGTTTCTTTTAGGAGCACCCTCGAACTTCGAACATGGGGGACCTGTCCTCGGGGTTCAGTGAGAGAGCCACCCCCTGAAAAGCCCCTGAAAAGCCTGCTACTGCCACACACCTGTGGGTGTCCGTGCGGTGAATTCAGGATCGAAGTGGAAGGTGTCCTCAGGCCTGCCCACTGCGGGCTTGAAGGGTGGCTTGATCTCCTTCCGGTACAGCTTCTGCAGGGGAAGCAAGATGGGCGAAGCGGGGCCGGGGATTTAGCTCAGTGGTTCCGGCGCCTGTCTTGCAAGCGCAAGGACCCGGGTTCGATCCCCGGTAACCACATACTATACTGGGCATGGAGACTCACGCCCAGCAGCAATCAGTACCACATACTACAGTGCCAGGCGTGGTGGCTCACGCCTGTAATCCCAGCACTCGGGAGGCAGAGGCAGGAGGATTGCTGTGATGTGAGTTTGAGGCTGAGCTCAGGGCCAGCCTAAACCACAAAGCCAGACCCTGTCTCAAAAAACCTAAAAAAAGAAAAAAAGATGGGCAGAGGGGAGGCTGAGATGGGCGTGGGCAGCACCAGGGACACACCTGGGCATGTTAGGGTGCCGCCACCTCCCCTACAAGTGGATGAACCACAGTTTGAACTTGTGTGAATGTACACAAAATACAGACTATGTCAATGTGTTCTACTGTGTGTGTCATACATGATACATCAGGTGTGATAAAGATACAGTGAATATTTAAAAATATTTCTTACAGTAAAAGATACATTAGAACAATCCCTCAAGTCGGTGCTGCTCCCTTTCCCGGGGGCATCTGCATCCAGTGGGCCATTGGGCAACTTGTGAAGAGATTGGTCATCACCCTGTGCCATCCAGCGGGGTGGGGGCCAGAGCTTCCAATGAACCCTAAAGGCTCAAAGCATCCTTGGGACATTGAGACCACTTCCCTGGATGTCAGTGCCACCCACGGCCTGCCTGGCCTTTCTACCCTTACTTTGGTCTTTCTATCTGCAATACGACCACACATCCGGCTTCATGAAAAAACAGATGTGGATGTCAGGGTGAGTGGGCACCCATTCTTCCTACGGGCATCCCCAAAGTGGGCAAAGGTGGGTGTGTGTCCTTGACCTCTCTATGACATCTTTATAGGACACATGCTGTCATTTCATGAGCAAACTGACAGTTTGTGAATTCAGGCTGCCCATGAAAGCAAGGTTTATGCCTGACCAGTCCTATTTGGCAAGGGGTTCACACCAGGACATAAACACAGTTCTCTGTCAGAGGGCGCTGCCTTGGGCAGCTTGGCAGAGGCCCACACTGGTTATTGCCTGCATTATGCCCAACTTGTTCCTCTCCTCTCCACACTTCTTCATGCTCAGTAGAGGAAGCTACCAGAGGAACCCTGTGATCACATCATGCATTTGTACCCAGTGGTCACACTGGCTTACACAGCGGTTTGTAAGCCTGGGTGTCTCTTTGGCCTTTTCCCAACCAGGCCCATGAGCCTGTGTGGAGGGGCACAGACCCTGACCCAGCTGCTAGAGGCAGGGATGAGAGCATACATGGAGCAGGACCTCCAGGTTCAGTGCTGTTATTTCTGCTAACATAATCTGTCCACTGCAGCCACCACACCCTCCACCCCTGAGGCTGCTGTAGCTGTAGTCTCTGTTGTGACTGATCTTGTGGGGAGCAGCCTTCCCAACCTCTTGGGAGCCAGAAACTCCACCCTTTGTTTTGTCATCCTGGATGTTTGCTGAAATTTTAAAGGTGGCTCAATTTCTTCTTGTGCTGGTATAAACATTCTGGAAAGTGCTAATATGGGCTACTACTGTATATGCTTTTCTTTTCCTTGTGTCCAAACCTAAGAATGGATTTGAAGTGTATGGTGATTTTGCCTCTGCTGCTGAATGCAAACTGAGACACATACAGTTAAACTGAAGAGAAAGTGGTAGCAGCATCCTCATAGAGTTTGAACTTGACCAGATATATGGTAGGAACCCCCCCGGCCCGCCGAGGCTCTCTAATGGGTTACATCCTCCCTGACTGAAAGAAAGTGAGGTCTTATGGTTCAATTCACCAAGCATTGGTTCAAATCACCGCATTTGTCGAGGATGTCAGGTTGCACAAGTTTAGCAGTGACCTTGAGACAGGCATCATATCGCACATGCATATGCAAGCAATCTCTCAGCAGGCACCTCAGAGCTCTATTTATACCAGAAGGACCTTCAGATAAGTAAGGAAAGGACAGAGAAGGTACAATAAAAATGGTAACCGGATGAGGAGGAGAAAACTAGTTCTAGTGTGGGACCACAGACCCTAACATCTGCTTTCTGCAGTTTTGCTCCCACACATTTCAAATTAACATCCCCCAATAAGGCAAAAGACACATTTATAGACTGTTCTGGAAATAGTAATGCAAACATATGCAGGTGCGGGAAGGTGGCAGAATGGAAGGAATAGGCAAATTTAAATGATATCCAGGGCACCACAGTGGGGCAGAGCTTTCCTACAGCTGATCCCAGTTGTAAGAGATTCTACAAAGGCATCTAGATTTAGAGAACTGCTAAATCAAGGAGTCCTTGTTGGGGTCTTGAAACAGTGGTCTCCTTTGACATCATCAGCATAGGGACAGAGTGAAAGAAATCTATGAGGGCATTGGGAGTGGAGATGGTATCTGGGCCGCTGATCTGACCCAGTGCCTGAAATCAACTGCTGTGACGGGCTAGAAATGCTCTGCCTGTAGGCAGCAAGATCAGAGTGACCTGGAAGCCCCCACCCTGCTCCTGACCATGCACATGACAGCGAGGGGGCCCCCCTTCCTTCTGTGCCTGGGAACCCCGAGAACGCCTCTCACCTCACAGACTAAGAGTTGCGGAGGTGCTTGGAAAGGTTTGTGCTGTAAAAGGACGGTAAGTAATCCTGATTAATAACAGTAAGAGTAAAAGTAATTTCAGCCACACAGAGGAAGTGGTTATTTGCAGAGTCCTGGCACACTTGGTGCTCCAGGAACAAAGATGCAGAGCAACCAACATCTCCCCATGACAGTGCAGCTGGCGCCGCTCTGAGCTCTGCTGGTCTCAGCCAGCTCTGTGCAGCGCAATTGGGCTGGTCTGGAAGCTCCCAAGAACAGGATAGCGCAGCCCGCACATTACCTTTTATGAAGCTTATTTTAGGCTCACACTAATCCTGTGTTCTCAGCGTTGCTTCATCCATGGAGGAAAAATAAACACAGCTTGTATTTGCTGGACTCCAGCACACCCCAGAAGAGGTTTCCAGTCTATAATTAACTTGTGATTTTTCACTTAGCTGACCACACATGACAGCCTCCAGGAGGCTGCTCCGGAGCAGATGTTAATGTGCCGGGCACAGGAAGCAACAGCAAAGGCAGCAGAGGGCAGAAGGTGTTGCTCGCTTCTCCGCTTAATGATATGTTCTGCTCTAGCAGGTCACCTGAGCCCCCGGGGGATATTGGTGGATGACAGATGTTTATTTAAAGAAAAAAAAATCTGCTGACAGTTTTGGGTCACAGAAGACAAAGACAGGAAAATAAATATCTTTATGTTTTCCCAGCTGGGTCCTGAGGCAACAGTCCAGGTGAGGTCCCCTCGTGGACATCTGGTGGCCAGGGAATATCTTCCACTTCATCACTTCTGAATGTCAGTGTTACAGTGGGAAGCTTCTGGCGTGAACTTCCAGCCAGGACTGACCTGTGGCTGACAACCACGAGGGCACATCTGGACCACAGATTGCTGAGAGAAACAGTCCTTAAGTACATCCTCTCGGACTTTCTAAAGCACAATGTGTGGCAGTGGCCCAGGCCAGTCACTAAGACACAGGGCTGGTTACCTTGGCCACCGGTGCAAGAACAACGCCAAGGCTTCACCTTTGGAGAGGGGTTGGCAGAGGTGGGGAGAGCACTTATTCTGTCTCAGCAGGGCCTACAAATCTACCAAGATCACGGAGACTGTGGGGGCTCAGTCGCTCTTTCCAAGGTGCTCCACTGTCATGCCTGTGGTCCTTTTGGACAGTATCCTTCCTGTCCCCCCTGTGAGTTCTCCTGGTGAATCCTTGGGCCTCCCTTCTTTTCTGCTCAGACATTCGCACTATGTGCTGCTTCTATAGTAGGACAACAGTCTCGTGGTGCGACATATTCCTCTAGGTCTGCGTGGCTTGAGAATGGAGCTACATTTTCTAACCCTCATGTTGAGGGCAGCTTGATTATGCTGGATTCAGGCAGGGGGTGCACACTTACTGAATAAACAAATTCATGCCAGGCTAGTATTTCAGAGTTCTTTCTCACTCACAGGCTCTGCTAACAGAGGGCGGGATAGAAAGAGGGACTCAGCTCTCTCCAGACTATGAGGAAGCCTTTGACAAGGACAGGAACAGGAGTAAACGTGCTTAGTCCTAGGCTTCTCTTAAAACCTGTTTCTTCCTGTTCAAACCCCAAGCACCTAGTGAGCTTGCCTAGCACCGCCTCCTAGACACTTCACCTCCAGCTGCACAGCGTCTGTCTGGAGCATTTGCCAAGGTCCCTTTTGGTGAAGTGCAGCCACCAGGAGACATGGCCGAGGACATCCCTTAGATTTCCTACCCCATGCTCCTTCTCTTCCCACCTACAGCTCCTTGCATACTACATATGCCCAGCAATCCTCTTCTCCATTTCCTGGGCCTGGTGTCTGGAGGTGACATAGAAGAAGGGAATGGAAAGGATTACTTCTTTACCACCACTCCTATACCGAGGTCCCTCCTTCAGCCCTCAGCACACACACACTCACTCCCCTCTTTCTTCCTTCACTCCTCACTTACTCACACACTGATTCATCAGGTGCCCTGTCCAGGCCTGGGGGCTAGCCCCAGGTCAGAACCCCAACCTCCTGTAGTTTGTGCCTCAGAGGCAAGAGGCAGAAAATATTATGCAGCAAAAGCTAACAATAGGGGATAGCACATTGAAAGGTGACGGGTGGACACAGGGCTGGGATCAGAAGCAGGGGGAGGGGACACTGTTGTGTGCATACAGGGCAGGGAGGAGGGGCGGGTTGGCCTGCAGAGCTTGGGATGAGGCTCTAAGAAGACAGATCCAGCCAGAGCCCAGGTTGGAGGTGGAGGGCCAGGGCACCCACACTTCCTCCCCTTCCCACTTATCCTGCCCTGGCCCACTTCCTCTCCCTTCACAGCACAGCATTCTTCTGGTGAGGAGGTACAGTTCATCTGTCCAGCAGGACATCAGACTGTATGGGTGGGTCTTTGATTCCACTGTCTTACTTCTGGCCCCTGAAGTGCCAGAAACATGAAATGCCAATACAAGTGGCTGGGAAATGAATACACAGATGATAAATGGGCAGAGCGGTGCACACTGCCCGGAATGTCAGTGGGGAACCCTGAGTCATGCTGACAATGTCGCCAGGGCATGCCCACCAATGCATGTCCCAAGGTGCTGGATGCCAACCTCAGATGTTGGGCTGAGTGGATCATGCTGCATGGACACATGCTGACCACTGTCAACAAAAGATGCAGATGGTCCATGAGCCAGTCTCCATGGAGAGGAGAATCACCCCAGAAAATACACTCCAGTCATGAACCATGGGGTGAAAATGATCCTTGGGTGTCTGCACAAGGACGAGTGGTCTGAGCATCTCGCAGGCCTAGGTTTTCAGGATAGTTCAGCAGAAGGTCGGGGGAGGCATGGTTTTACTCCTGGAGAGACTGCAGCCCTCCCACTTTCTCTGGGGAAGGATACAACCGGATTTCCACTTACTCTTGGAGCAGGGATTCCTGCCTACTGGGTACTGTGGGCATCTTAGAGTTCATACTTCCTTCTGATTTACTTGGAGTGGAAGCCTCATTTAAAAACGTGTACATCAGAGCTGGAGACTGGGGGTGGGGCATAGCGCTTCCCAGACTTCTTGGGCTGAGTGGGGCTTGAGGATAGCTGGTTTTATCTAGCACCAGTCAGTGCACTACCTACTCTTGGAGGCCCCAGAGCGGTGGGGACACAGAGCACAGATAGGAGTCCAGAGTACACAACAAACTCTGTGCTAGCTAAAGGGTAGTTTGATTTCTTAAAGACATTCTTTTAAAAATCCTTTGAGATTAATTTGTGAACCCAGGGAAAGAAATGAGTTGTATGGGACCTAAAGGAAAAACCTAAAAGGAAAAAGGCTTTAGGGAGCTGTTATCAATGCGGCAGGTTTCCTGGACAGGAGAGGAGGCTTCCCAATGCCTCCTGGTCACCCAGGCATCAGAAACCAACAATAGGCACATCCCAAACAGCTGGTGCCCAGGCAGGAACTGGCAGGGCTGGGGCCGATACAGGGGCTGTTCACACCAGTTGAGGCGAGTGACAGGTGGGAGAGGTCACGTCTTTACCTCTTGCAAGCCAGCCCTTCAAGGCATCCCAAGAGATCTCTGTCCTCAGTGGCTGTTTGGACAGAGCTGTATGTGCCACGCAGCTGCCTCCGTCCCCACCCTTCCTCTGTATCTGTGTGCCATTGGGCACTGTGGCATGCAACTTACGTTCCAATCGATAGTCACGAAGAAAGGGTGACGCTTAATTTCCTCCACACCATCAATGCCAGCACCTGTAATAACAACACAGCAGAGAAGGGGCATCAGAACTGATACAAGATCACCTACTGTCTCCGACAGCTCCTAGTATGGTGGTGGGAGGGGCTGGGGGTGCAGAGGAGGACCTGTGAGCTCAGGCTGCTCCCAGTGTCTTTGAAGCCCCCATTATGCATGTGATTTGCTGCTGAGAGCCCTGGCAGGGAAGGGAAGGGCAGGTGCAGGTTAGCAGGATTGGGCCTAGGGCGTGTGTAGCCTGGCCCTGCATTAGTCTGTCAGTTCCTGCGACCTGCTCAAGATGGGACTGTCTCTCCGCAGACAGCTGCAGCCCTCTCTGCTTTGTGCCTTACTTCTACCTCCCTCTTCCTTCCTTGGTTTCTTACATCAAAATGGAAAAGCCTGGGAGGGTGAGGGAGTAGGCGAGACAGGAGGGTGGCTGCATCAGTCAGCGGGAGGCTGTGGAGGTTGGTGGACGCGTCCTCACACAACTGTCAGGACTTTTCCTGCCCATCAGAGAGAATCTGATGTGAACAGTAGACTTGAGTCATTGCGGACTTATCAACCATGACAAACACCCCACAGTCAGGCACCATGTTAACATTTGGGGAGCTGGGTGGCAGAGGAGGTGCGAGCATCCTTTCTGTTCATTTTTTTAAAAAGTAAACTTAAAACTGCTCTAAAAATAAAATCTATTAACTAAAAGAAAGAAACAACCTTTCATCTGTATGAGCTTGGTGCCTTGCCCAGGATGGCGAGGCTGGGGAGAAGCCTGGCTCCTCCGTCCTGTGAGTCAGGTAGCAGGATAGAGAGGGGGGTGGGCAGGGCCTGGGCCTTGTGCCAGCCCCACTCCCAGTCTGGAGAGCCGCGGGCGCCCACATGGAGCCTCTGTGCGCTGCTCTGCTCGGGCCTCCTCCGTGTCCCTCTCCACGCAGCCCGGCTCCCTCTCCATCCCCCGCTGCACGCGCTCCTGTGTGAGAAATTAGAGCAGGGAGTCCGAGTGAAGGGCAGCACAAGGTACCTGCGATGCTGTGGTGATTTGTCTTTCCTGGAGCCTCACTGTCTGGTCTGTGAAGTTTGGGGACTGACCTTTTCCCTACAGCATATGGAAGTCACTGGAGACAGAGCCGTAGTACCTCCACGACTCCCGTCCTGACCCTCTGTTCCTGCTTATTCAAGGGACACGAACAGGGCCTCAGGAATGCTCTCCATGTGGATGACAGCCCAGAGCCACCCCCAGCTCTCTCCAGGAGATTTTCTGTGCTTTGTAATTCCAAAGAGCTGCTCTGACCAAATGTCTGGCTCCATCCTCTGGTCACTCACTGCCTGAGGCTGTTCAGGAAACACAGGCACAGAACCAGAGGGAGGTCTAGGAACTGAAATCTCTCTGCTCACAAGAACCTGGTAGAAGCAGGTGCTTACCATGGTGCACAGACTGCAAATGTGCCTCTTGAAGTGTTGGCTTTACAGATGAGGAAACTGAGGCAGAAGTAGGCTGTGTACCTTGCTCCAGGGCACATGGAGATGAGTTGTAGAGATGAGATTCAGAGGTGGATCTGCCAGGCTAAGCTGAGGTGTCCCCTTCCTGAGACTCCACTTTGATCTTCAGATCTCATGTGAATCTTGTCTCAGCGGACATCACAGGGACTCTTAGCCCCCGCCTATCATGAGTCTCCCTTGTTCTGCCACAGACTCCAAGTTCAGAGCTCAGGGTCAGGCCCATGCACTCCCAGCCTCTTTTGGCCCTGAGTACTCAAAGGCTGCTGAAGTAGCTTCCAGGATAAGCAGCCTGACTTGCCAGGCCATCTTCCTCAGGCCCACCCGTGCCTCTTGTGAGGACGACCAGAACTCCGGGTGAAAAAGTCTTCCCGGCTCTGATGTGGGTGGGAGGAAGACACTTCTCTCATGCAGCTGGGAGCTTCCGTGGCCTTGGTCACAGCCACACAGTGCCTCATGGCCCATGTTTCCTTGAAGTTTCTCCTTCTCACTGCATACCCACGATTTCTCTTGCCCTTCTCACTTGCCAGCGTGGTCCAAAGAAACCAGTGCCCCTCAAAGGCGACGCAGGTACTGAAGAAACTGGTTGTGGGGCGTTCTTGGGTCACTCAGCCAACATACTCTTTCCTGTGTTCTGTTTTCCTCTGCAGTTAGAAGCGGGCACTGTTAGGGTTTGGAGCCCTCTGCAAAAGCAGCTGGTGGTAAATGAACACTCAATTGCCCAGTTACTGACATGACACTCCAACGGAGAAGGGCAGATGGAGGACCCAGTCTTCAAGGCCTGTAGCAGCTTTCTAAGAGCAAATGTGTTTATGGCTCTGGTTGTTTTATTTATCCTCTCCCCAAATTCTTTAAAACAGGTTGCTTTGCTCTCAGCTTCTCTTTTATACCGAGTGAACAAATAACAAATATCCGGCAAATAACAGTGGAGGTCGGGGCGGGGAGGGTGGGAAGTGTATGTGCTGCTCTCTGCGCCAGGGCGATGTGCGGTGGGGTCCTGACCAATGCTCTACTCCAGGAAACTGCCTGGATTCGTCTCCACCACAGGACACTGGCAAGACCCAGAGCTCACAGCCAGAGATACAGAGAACAGAAGATCTATACATTTCTCTTGTGAGGCTCAGCTATCTTTCATTAACTTCCACAAATGCAGAGGCAAACAAAGTTAAGAGGGGCAGCACATTCAAGAACTCAGACTTCATCTCTGCAGCAATAATGAGGTTCTAGTCACCTGTGGGCTGTTTCCACACAGCGCCTGCAGTGCATTGTCCAGACTCATACCTGCGCTCCTCCCCTGGAGAAGGTGCGATGGAAATCTGAGATGTGGTGCAGGGCGACAGCCCTCCCTATCCAGCTCCTCCACTTCGTATGTTTCACTCCATAACCCTCTCATTTTATTGTGGGCTTCTTAATCCTCAGAAAATATTCCCCAGGTTCTCAGTATCTGCCAAGATTTTTGTTGTTATTATTAATGTCTGTAGATAGGTCTGGGAAATAGTTGATCCCTTTGCAACATTCACATTTTCGTTGTTTTTTTAGTCAGGAAAAATCCCCCTGGAATTCTTTGGGAGTGTTCCGAAAGCACTTCCTGGCACACCGCCTGCCTGCCCGAGTGGCAGACTGGAAATGTAGAGTCGATCTCTTTCCAGGTGTCTTCCAGGATTGATTTAAATACAGGTACCAGCTCTACTGTTTTGTTTTTTAATCACTTATGGGTAATTTACCCACTACTTATTTAGTTTTCAAAGTATTTTCTGCTCATTTGGAATTTCATCCATTTGACTTTTATGGTCCTTGCTTAGCAGGGGCTGTACCTGGAAGGGCACCTCAGGAGATAGCCAGGGAAGGCTTGTGCACATTTCCAGACAGCCCAAGGCCCCTTGACGGGCCCTTGAGGTTTCCCCGGGCTGACTGGGAGTGAACCAGCTCCAAGGAGCAGGGACTATTCGTGTGGTCTCAGGTAAGTGGCCAGAGGTTGGTTTATAGCATGAGTTTGTAGTCTCGCTCACGGAAACCCAGGAGAGATATTTGGCAGCCAAGTGGACAACACTTGACATCACGACTGCACATGTTTTAGAGTTCACTGCAGGGCAGGAAACAAGAGAAAGAGGAACCCGTGGGAGCCTCGGAAGAGAACACGACGGCACTGGCTGACGATCATTTATTTACTGTATTATTTTTGTGTACATCAGCACATTTAATTCCTTCCTAGCCTATGCCTCGAGTCACATGGGAGAATCTCCCAAGAGTTTCTGCAAAAAGTTGGTACTCATTAGGTGTGAGCTAGAAAGCGGTCAGCTTTGGGAAGAAAGACTGGGAAGCAGATTCAATAGGTTTCTGCTCCCTGTAACTCTTCTGGTCCCACAGGAAAGTCAGGAGAGGAACAATATTGGTTTTGAAAACCAGCTCGCCTAGTTCCTGTCACACTGTGGTTAGAAACTGATGTGGCATAAACTTCCACCAGAAGAGGGTTTACTCATGTCAGGATAAAGCAAAGAGCACTCACGTCTCCCAGCCCACAGAGCTGGGCACGAACCTGGTCTCCAGGCCCCCGGGGAGGGGCTGCCACCTGGGTCCAAGCAGTGCGGCAGAGCCCGGAGGCTGCGCAGGTCTGACAAGCTCTATTCTTGCAGAGCATAACCCAGAGCCATTCTTGGTTTTCTTATTACTGGGGAACCACCTGATGACTGAGCCCCGGGTTCTACTTCTGCTTTCCCTTATCCTCTTCTGAAATTCTCAGATTTGCAAATTAGCCCCAGTCACAGAGTGCCAGCTTGGGAGGGACCTTTATGAGCACAGGTAAGGGGTCTCAAGGCCAGACAGGGGCAAGAATCCCCAGGCATTAAGCTTGGAACAGAACGTGCCTGATCCTCTGCCCAGAGCTGATCGCCTATGCGGCTGTATCTGAGCAGCTGTGTCTGGAGGAGACTGCTGTGTCCCGCCTGTGTCGCACACAGTCCTCCAGCCACTCCTGCTCCTTTTGCACCATCTGGGCCGGCTGGAAAGGCTATGCAACCACAGACAGATGTGCCATTCTTCTTCTTTTATTTTATCTACCACCTCAAGGTATTGAGGATAGAACCTTAGCTCGCTCTTTCTATCCTTTCTTTTTCTTTCTTCTTTCTTCCTTCCTTCCTTCCTTCCTTCCTTCCTTTCTCCCTCCCTCCTTTCTTTCTTTCTTTCTTTTTGTAGTTTTGAGCCTGCCTTCTAAGTCCCTAAAGTGCCAAGGCTGGGCTCAAACTTGTGATCCTTTTGCCTTGCCCTCCGAGAGTGTTGGGCTTACAGACCTGTGCTACCATGACTGGCTTGATATACCTTCCTTTGCTTTTGTGACTTTGCACAGAAGGCTTCTTGGACCTGAAATGCCTCTGACCTTGCACATGCTCTGAGAGCAACCTGAGCATTCTCATGGAGCCGCTCCCTCGCCTGTCCTGGACCACAGCTGTTTGGGGTTTTGAACTCCCCTTAATCGGTGATCATCTTACAATGTAAAATAAATGTAGACTCAAATTCTTCACTGAAGTGCTGCCTCTCCCTTCAGGAGAGGACATTGATAACAGATTGCCTGTGTGCTAACGGGACATAGAAAGGGCCAGCCTTCTTCTTAAAAGAGGGGGAGGGGGACAAATGACCACACAGTGCTATACGAGGCTCGAGTGTAGGGCACAGGTGTCACATACGGGAGGCCTGTGTTCAACTCCCAGGAAGGAGAGAAAGTACAAAACATTCATGAAAACAAGAAAACCAATGTTATGTATGGTTTTCCAAAGACAGGAAAGTCTTCAGGTAAGAGCTTTCATGAGATGTTTGATTTCAGAAATATAATCTTATAGTCATAACACCCTGATTAAATGATTATTTTCCTTATATTTTTCTGAACCTTGATAGTCTCTTCACCCAACTACTCTACAAAATGATAATTCTGCATACAATTCAATGAATACAAATAAATTGAGATTTTGATACAATTAATTAAATTCAAGTGATGTGATATTTCAGGGAGCTCTCTGCAGGGGAGGAGAGGAAAAATTTATCTTCAGCATAAATTAAAGTAAAATAGAATCAGCTTGTGAATTAAAGAGAGCTCATTTTTCAAGCCTGACAGGCAAGTGCAAGAACTCCCGTGAGAAATATAAACTACGCAGGGGAGTGTTCCAGAAAAACCTCTCAATTTCCAATTAAGACTAAAGCACAGAAGGGGGCCTTTGTTGCAGAGGTAGAAATACTACTAGTGCTTGGTTCTGATTTATGGCTTCGAACACCTGACGTTGCTCTGGAATCCAGTCAAAGCCCCCTTTGTAGTAGAACTAGAGGTCTGACAGTATGCACTTCCGGTGCAGGCCTTGCTCTCATTTTTTTGATGCAAATGTGAATCTTGACTCTTTGATTTATCCCTTTTGAGGCACAGAAGTGGCAGGACCCTGACAACCCAGACTCTTTCTCATTTCATTTGGGTTGTCATGGGGAATTCTGCTCCAGCTTTCTGGAGAAACCTGCCCTTCCAAGGAGACTTCCGTGATCTGGAGTTCCCTCAGCTCTCCAGGTGAGCTCTGTCCAACTGCTCTGTTGGTAGGAAGAGTTTTCCCCCTGAACACTGGGTGTGAGGGTCAGTGCTGCGCTCCCTCTTCCTGCACCTGGAAGAAGATCGTCTTTGAATTGCTGATTTTTTTTTTTTCATCAGAATCCAGACCCGGGAGAAGTGGAGACCTGGATTGGTTAGAGGGCAGCGTGGCTTTGCTGTCCATGGTCTTGGCAGTTTCAGGTATCAGTGACAACACAGGCCGACTTGGGTTGGTTTGTCATTAGCAGTTAAAAGTAATGTAGACAATCAAAAATGCTTTCATGAAGTCCGGTTTCAGCAAGAGAAACCTCTGTTCTCTGGGAAAGGACGGAATCTTGGAGCAGGAGGTCAGGCCTTATCCTCTCACCATCCCTCCAGGGAGAGGCAGGAACTTACGGTCACTGCAGATATTACCATTGTTGGGACAAACTGGGGTAACATTTTGAACTATTCATCACCTCAAAGGGACCATTCTTAGCAAAGGTGGCTGTGGGAGCCTTGAGACATTCAATAGTGAGTCCTGATATTTGCCAGACTGCCAAACAAAGGGGTTGGAGAAGCAAGATGTAACAAGGTACCCACTTCTCCCAGTCACATGACTACAGGGTCGAGTGGGACTGTTGGATGGCACCGAATCTGAGGTGGTATGCACAAGTGTCACAGTGGGGACGAGGGCCTGGGATGTCCACAGTGGATGGGGATGCACAGAATCCCAGGCCATCAGAACTAGGCAGGATTGAAGGCACTCCACCTGACTATTCCCAGGTGACTATCCCCAGCAGGTTTGGCCTGGGCTAGAGCATGCTGACTGCCTGGGCACTGTGGTCATGGGCAGAAGCCCACATTGTGGGCACTGTGGCTGTCTGCCATCATGCTTTCTGTAGAAGCTCCTGCAGCCCTGGAACACCTCCCAGGAGGAGGGCGGCATTCTCTCCTTGTGGAATCTCCAAGATAAGTGCACCTGTTCTTTAACTCAGGGGCCCAAATCCTTTTCCAGTGGCATAAGCATAATGAGCAACACAGCCCCGAGCCTCAGAGAGGTGTTCATAGAAGGCCAAGGGCTGACGGAGACCCTCCCACTGCCACATTTCTCCCTTTGCTCTTCTAGGTCTTAGGGGGCCTGGGGGCTCATCCCAGAGTACACTGAAGCAGTTTCACCAGGCGGCTGGCAAGAGGTTAAGGGAGCAGCCAATGAGACTGCTAGAGCGGGAGGCATGAAATGCTCCACTGATGAGAGTGTGACAGTCACAGGGGAAAGCACTTGTCAGTGAGGATACTGGATGAGCAACTCTCTACACATGCTGTGCTGCCCCATGGCCATGCGTTGGCCATACACCCTTGTTGTCACTTCTTCTCTGATCTCTTTCTGGACAAAGAAATTGGTGAGTGACGAACAGAACACTGGCAGCTGGACTCTGACCTGGCAGGACCAGGAAGTTTCAGGGTGCCCTAGAGAACACTCACTCACTCTGCATTCACTCCATTTCACTCTGTGCCCATTAGGGGCCTGTAATGACCTAGGAGTCACGGTGTGGAGGTGGCCCAGACACTGCGACTGCCTTCCTGCAGCTCAGACTCCCACACATCTGGCTCATTCATCTGGCTGCTAATGAACCCCTATATCTAGCCCTCTTTTCCTGTCACTTCAAACACAGGTACTTGTTTTCTTCCTTTTCTTTTAGCTAGAAGTTCCAAGTGACAGTCCCAGCCAGTAAGAAGTGTAGAGCAGTCTCAGAAACTGCCTGACAGACTTTACTTTCCTGAAGAGAATGCAACTGCATCCATTTCCTTCAATATGGATGTGATTCTGGGAGTGGTTGCATTTATTTTGTTATCATAAGACATCAAGAATGAAGGTACAGAAGCCACTAATGCACCGAGGATAATAAACTAAAAAGAGAGACTTTTGGTAACAGTAATCCAATTGCTAAATCAGAACCTACAACTCATCCACCACTACATGTTTTTTATTAATGTGAGAAAAACAAGCTACATTTTGAAAAACTAAGTTTTAATTATTAAAATGTTCTGTTCTTTGTAGCTAAAAGCAATTCTTATGGATGTGCCTCTTTTCATAAGTGAATCCCGTAAATTTATCTTTTTATCATCTTCGCAGTATCACCATAAAGATTTCAATACAATATATAATAATGGTTTTGGCACAGCCTTAATGAATATCATCACTGTCCTGGAGACAGTGTCCTGGAGAGGAGCCTGGAGCTTGGAAAAATGAATGACCTGTTCACCTGGCTTAGTAGAAGCCACTCGGACAGAGAATATCAGAGGCTCCCACCCACCCTCCTAACCACCCTCCTGACAGCCTCTCAGGGTCACCCTGGATTTGGCCACATGCATACTGAACAGAATAGACTGCTAGAAAAAATCTGATAGTTAAAAAAAGTTAAATAAAACTTACGCAAATAGGATTGGGGGGTGTGGGGAGGGCAGAGGAAAAGGGGAAAATGAGAATCAAGGTGTCTCATGTACTAGTACAAACCCTCAATGTTGAATGTGATCATTATGTATATATAAAATGTGTTAATAAAATAAATTTTAAAAATAAATAAAATTAGGGGCCGGGGAGTTAGCTCAGTGGTTCCAGCGCCTGTCTTGCAAGTGCAAGGGCCCGGGTTTGATTCCCCGGTAACCACATAACAATACTGGGTGTGGTGACCCACACCCAGCAGCAACCAGCACCACATACCACAGTGCCAGGCGTGGTGGCTCACGCCTGTAATCCCAGCACTTGGGAGGCAGAGGCAGGAGGATTGTGATGTGAGTTTGAGGCTGAGCTCAGGGCCAGCCTGAACCACAAAGCGAGACCCTGTCTCAAAAAAAAATAAATAAATAAATAAAATTAAAATTAAGAAAAATACCAGAGTGCTCAGGAAGAGCAGCACAGAGTCATAGCCAAGGTGCGGCCCATGTTGGCACCATGTGCAGGATAGGGGTGCAGCAGGGCTGGGGCTCTGGGCCATGGGTGGGGAACTGCAGAAAAGAACACAAGTAACAGTGCACTTTGGTGTTCAGACGCACTTTGTGGTGGCTCACAGGGTCGTAAATCAGTGTGTTCTGGTTCTCTGGGACCCACTGAGCTGGGAGGTAGGTACCCAAGGGCAAGCCTGCGCAGCTGGTCTAGGGAGGTCACCCCAGTGCTGCTTTGGCACCCATGGAGACTTTAACGGAAGCTAACTTACTCAACTCCTGACCCGGATGTCAGGTCAGAAGTGGCCAACTAGGATTCCTCAGCGGACATAGACAAATCCTAAGATTCTGCAATGACTGTCTTAGCTGAGGGCTCTGGTTATCATCCTATCTTGTCTGGATCAGAGCACAGGTTCACAAGAAAGATGCTCAGAGTTAGGAGAGGTGGTTTCTCTGGTCTCCCCCAGCTTGGGTGATGTGGTGAGGCACCAGTTACCTGGGCAGGTTGGGCTCGAACTGAGATCTGCGGTGAGACTGCAGCCCCAGGACACAGGGTCAGACATTTCTG
Source organism: Petromus typicus (assembly GCA_004026965.1). Classification (NCBI taxonomy): domain Eukaryota; kingdom Metazoa; phylum Chordata; class Mammalia; order Rodentia; family Petromuridae; genus Petromus; species Petromus typicus. Next base: position 388 of record PVIR01026845.1, on the reverse strand, counting down.
ACGTCCTGTGACCCTGATGCTGTTCTGTGCACCACTCTGCCTGAGTGCTGACCTGCAGTAGGCCTACAGCTGGCGTGGACTCGCTCTCCTAAGTATTAACACTGAATGACTGTACTTGTCATTGCTGGGCATCAAGGAACAAACACAAGGAACTCCTAAACATAGTTGGTGGCATAGAAAGCAGAGTAGTGCACACTGCTGACCTCACAGGTATGAGAGGATGTTATCCAGCAATGGTGTCATAGCCATTGGTCCTTCTAGGACAGTCATAAAAATGCCTTGGATTGATGAATTCCCAGATGAGGCCTTGGGTCCTCTCTGGGATTTTCCCCAGGAATAATAATGCCTTGAGGAAGGTCTGTTGAGCCCACACAGTTCTCCTGCCCTG
>PVIR01026844.1:0-23495 GCA_004026965.1 Petromus typicus | reverse complement strand
GTGTATATTATCTATGTAGAATTAAAAACTTTTAAAAACATAGGTGTATTTTCTTAAATCAAAACCACAGGCCAATAAAATTCAGCCAAACAAACAAAAAAGCACCTTGCACTGAATGGAGTGATTTCTGCTATATTCAAAAAGACTAATTGTAAATTATAAGAAGAGAAAGGCATATCTGTAGCTGAAATTCATGTTCTTAATACATTAAAAAAAGTTAAAGTTCAATATCAAAATGGTAAGGTCCACTTGCCCCAGGCTGCCTATACTGCTTGCAGGCTGGATGTTAGTGCTGTGCAGACAGATGGACCTCAAGAGCTGCTCCTTTACCTAGAAAGCAGTATTGATCTTGGCAGTGGGAAGAAGAAAGAAAGAAAGAAAGAAAGAAAGAAAGAAAGAAAGAAAGAAAGAAAGAAAGAAAGAAAGAAAGAAAGAAAGAAAAGAAAGAAAGAAAAGAAAGAAAGAAAGAAAGGAAGAAGAGATGATTTCTGATCACAAAAAGCTGCCAGAATATTGCATCCACAGAAGGAAATGGTTAGATGATTTTTCCACATCTTCATGCTTCATAATATTAAATTATTTTACAGTAAATAGTATCATTTTCTAGCAAATGATTTTGTTATATTTCATTTCCAATCACTTCAAATTTTTTTTCTCAGGGAAAATTTTAGCACAATATGCTGCAAAGTTAGAAAAAAAAAGCAAGTCAACGTTGTCTGTTGGCTCATGAGCACTGAAAACAACACTTTACCTTTTCTAACTACTGGAAAAGGACTTCAGAAGGATGGAAATCATGCTCACAGAGGGAGAGGGGCCTGCGTGCTGGCAGTGTCAATCCCCCCAAGCTGCATGATTCACCAACTGCATGCATTTTTCACCTAATATAAACACAATCTTAGTATTGTAGTATAATATTTCACATCTTATTTCAAACATGCATTGGCTACTAAAATAAGACTTTAAAGAAAAGCTGATGTTTGATATAAAATAATCATGTTCTTTTGTGTGTGGAAAAATACTCTACAAAAAAATAAGTAGAAAAGTGATTTCTGATCAATGTATGATTTCATCTATAAAAATCCAGATGACTAATTAGTGTGCTTACAACAGCCTATCAGGTCTGCATCACAATTACACACCACAGGAAATTAATGGCACTAACAACTATTATTAGCACAATGCAGTTAAATGCTTATCAGAAGTAACATGAACCAATAAACTGTACATTTGGCATTAAGTTTCAGAGAATTTTTAAGAGTTTGCTTAAATATGACAATACAATAATGCAAAACTACATTAAACTAATAAAACACACAGTTATTATCCAAATAGTTTATGAATTACTGACCCTTACAATTCACACATAGGATAGAATTGGCACATTTGTTTCAGCGTGATGGTTTTGAACTTCCTTGCATGGTGTAAGTCTTTTATTCAGAGTTACATTGGAACTACTTAAAGATATATTGGCATGTGTGTCTACATGCGCAGTCTTGAGGAAAGGAGATCATGGAAGCATGCAAACTCTCGACTCTTGTAGAACTTCACTGTAGCTTTCTTCTATAGCAAATTTTTACTAAGAAATTGTCTATTACATTCTTTTCCTCCTTTTGGCTCATGGAGCCTTGTAATAGCCACAGCAGGGATCAGGCAAAAGGAACAATCTAGAAGATTATGGCGACCCATATGGATGAAATTAGAAATTCTAATCAATAAATCAACGTGTATAAAGAGTATTCAGGTGATTCTAATATGAGTCCATCACCTGTAGCTTATAGAAGAGGATTCTGTGGCTCAGAAACGCTAGTAAATTACACAGTACATTGTGAAAAGTACACTTTGCATTCCAGTCCTGTTTCATATTCATTTTCTTCTTTCTTAGTGACATATTTTTCTGCAGTTTTGTGAATCCGAGTCTAGGTACAAGCTTTTTTTTTTCTTTTTCCATTTAGTGTTTGCTACCACATTCATGTATTATAGACTAAACCACATCATTACAGTGAAGACAATCACAATAATTTCATTCAAAAAATTTGACTAGCTGCATTTCTATATGCAAATATTACTTCTCATCTTGTTCTCATACATTATTTCTTAGGGGTTTTATAGGACTTCTATTTTTATATTGTCATGATTATCCTCTAACCCCTACCTCCTAACAAATCCAATTTTAAGAGAAAGAGAGAAAAAGAGATGAATATTTATATGTATTTTATTTTAAGGCTGTCAACAAAATAGCTCAAATATTTGAGGTTTATTTAAGAATAGAAATGCACCATTATTTCTACTATTTTTTCCTGTGTCAATTTTAATGGTATACAGCCTGCTAATCTTCCAGAACTGTTAATGCTTTGAGTATAGAGCATTTATAAGCTGAAAGTAAACTAGTGGTCTGAAGTATGGTATAGTTTTTCTCCTTGGATTATTTTTAAGTAAAGTATAAAATACTCAAGATAGGTCATCTGTTTTTATAAAGTAGGCTGCTTCCAGATTTGCATAGACAATCAGATAATCTAGCTTTGCTCAAAGGCCTCTGATGAAAATAACAATGGGTAAGAACTCTGTTCATGAGAACAGGGTTTCTCAAGTAGACATCATAGACAGATCACCTCTTGGACTTTCTCCTCAGGCAAAGATGACACCTTTGGGATTGTCTCAATTGTGGAACTTCAAGTAGCTGATGAGGCCAATCCATGACTGAAAGATGTTCTATTGTAACCTGGCCCATGATTCTTACCTAATGAACAATCTTGCGTTGCTAATTGAGTCTTTGGGTAATCTCTCCACCAAGACTGCTTTTCTATTTCCTGAACCCTCAATAATTAAAGTGGAATGCAACCATCTGCAGAAAAGTCATGAAGCGAACAAAACTATCATTTCATACTTTGTAGAAATCACTCTTAAAACATGGGTATCAAAATTCACAAAGAAATTACAGTAATCTTTAATTTAACACACTTTATATACACAGTAAATTAAACTATTTAGTTTCCAGAGCACTCTGAAAAAAAGCAAGTCCAGGTTACAGTTTTCTACTACTGTAAATGAGATAAACATTGTCAATGCTCTTTGAAGAAACACCATGAGAAACTACTTTTAAAAGACCATTTTGAGTATCATTCAGTTTTTCCTCACATAAAAATAAAACTTTTTCTTAAGACTACCTTTATTGTTGATTCACTCAAACATAGCTTCAAAGCTGTCCCCACAAAGAGTTCAGATCGCTCAAGTCAAACTCTATGTATTAGGCAGTTAGCAATTAGAAGAGGCTTAATCACTGTCTGGCTAACAATCATTTTATTTCTGTACCACTAAACAAATACATTCCTCTCTACTGAATTTATATTCTAGAATTTGAAAAATAATGTTTTGCTATTTTGTTTCTTACCTGAAGAAAAGTAGATGTAGACTTGATTTACTTTTCTATCATTCACTAACTCTGTTTCTAAGCTCCTGGAGCACCTGTTGTGAAGATTAAGGTCCAGTTGTTAGACATTCCCAAATCTCATTTCCTTAACAATGAAATGATCTCTAAGAATCTTTCTGCTGTTCCATTCTTGGACTCAGGCTGTATCAACTGATAATAAGCTACACTTACTATTAATTTACTGATTTTTTTGTAACAGTGAGGGAAAATCAGGTCTGTTTGCATTCCAATTACTTTTTTAAATGGTGTACATGTTTAGCAATGCAAACAATGCCTATTCTCCACTGCCGCCAGCTCCCCACATGCCTTCCATTACTTAATAATTACATATTTGAAGAAGTGCTTTCACATTGTATTTGTTTCCCTTCTCCTGAAGAGAATTCCTTTAGCTTGTTTACATTTCAGTGAGCTAACTCCTCACCTGCTTCACATCTCTAGAATTTAGACCTGAAGTTGAGAATATATGTCTGGACTGCTCAAAATTAACTTTTCTAATAAAAGGGTGGGGCATAATTCAAGGGTAGAGCATTTGGCCAGACTCTTCAGAAAATAAAGCTAATAAGCTTGAAGGCAATTTCATTTGGCTTTGTAGAACACACGTCAAGAGTGTGCTTCCTCCGCTGATCAGTGCCAGCTCGGCAAGGCTGGATTCAATTTCAAGTCAACATTAACAGGTATGGGCTGTAACTCATTTCACATCCTAACTGAAAATTACCTTTCTCTCTTTGATGGGCTTTAGAACACTGAAAAGCAAGCTCTCCAGCGTGTACAGTGGATTAGCGGATTACAGGAACATATGATTTTTATGCCTGTAAAGGATCATAGAAAACGTCTAGTGCAGCATTTTGTGTTGAAAAATATAAACATGCAGTTAGAAACCTAAAGCAGAAAGCAAAGGATATTTTTCGAGTTGTGAAACTTTTTCTAACATTTCTTCCCACTGAGAATGGCCCATGTGCAGACTGGTAGCCCCCAGCGGTGGCCTAACATCAGCATCACCTCTGGAGACTTTAAAACTGTTTACTTTTGGGGCCACTCCTCAGACCGATTGAATCTGATTTCTAAAATAGGGTTAGACATTCAAAGTTAACAACAAACAAAAAGCCTCTTCATATAATTCTATTGTACCTCCATTCTTGAGACCTACTGCTCTATCCACTCAAACTTTGAAGAATGCCTCGAAATGCAATAACCTGTTTCAAATAACAAGACTCATTGATGAGCTCAGGATCATGCATAAAATAATTATCAGTAAAGAATGTCTTGGATCTTGAAGAAGAGAAAAACTTTATTGCTAAATTTAGAAAGATTCCAGGTGAACTGAAGAAATGCAAGGCCTTGTGTCTTTGAGTATAGAATACTTTCTATTTAATAGACAGGATGCAGACATCAGAAACATGTAGGGTCAGTTTTTAAATACAAAATTTAAATCTCATCCCAGACCTAGAAAATTAGAAGTATCTATTAGCGATGATCTTTCAAGAGACTCTTAATCAGCTAATCTAGAAAGCCCTCAAGAAATATGTGCTTTTGAAAGCCATTGATGTGTGTTAGGATGATTTGCCAAATACAGTAGCATAACTTTGAAAATATATTGAGTATTAAAAAAAAAAACTGGTCTGAAGAGATTCCAATTGCATGGTCCTGAATCAGGAATCAGTATTGTTAGCAAATGCCCCTGATAGTCTAGGTCTTTTAACCTAGGAACCATTCTTTCAGTAATACTGACAAATGAAGACTGACATTAGAAAGGATCTTTTTAAAGCAAAATACTTTTGCTGTAAATAAAATGTATCAACATATATTTGCATGCATTAAAAAACAACTTTTCTTCTTGTATTCAATCCAGCTTACTTAAATTTTACTATGTTATTATCATTGTTGCTTTTAGTGTTTCTATGGAATTTCTGAATCAACAATTTTTTTGAGATTACTGTACTAAGAATTTAGATATACAGAAAAATCCAAAATATTTTAAAATAAGGCTAATTATATGGCGATTTTTCTGCAATCAGTTAAGTCCTCAGTGAGTAATGAGTTATAAAAGATGTCGGGAAACAGCTGAGGGCAGGGAGAAGTGGAAGGAGGAGGTAAGGTAATCAAGCACTTGCTAGAATTAAAGTTCCAATAAAGAATGAAGATTATGTTCATGTCATATATTATTAGCTGAAATAATCAGTTTTATGTTTGAAATGTCATTAAAGAAAAAACATAGGAAAATATCTCTGGAATGTTTACTTCCCAAATTTTTGTGAGACAGCTGCTCAAACTTCCTGTTCTAAGTCATCCATCTATTAATTGCAAAGCAGAAGTGCTAGAAGGAGCTTACAATAAAAAGGCCTGAAGTGGTCAAGTGACTTCTTAACAAGTACAATTCATTGCACTAGTAACTCAGAGTAGTTTTAGTCACATTTCTAGGTTATATGTCTCATTGAGACTGTGCAAACTTATTGCAAGATATTTATGAGTATATACTATAATGTGGATTACTAGAAAAGAGAAAAGTTTGAGTAGTAGTGAAGCTTACTCACTTGCAAAGTACTACAAAAGTGTCTCTATGACACACATCCAGAAAAACAAAACCATTGCTGTGTGTAATACTGTAGCATGAAGTTAGGGAGGTCAGGAGGAAATAAATTATATTTCTCTCTGTGCATAGTTTGGTAATAAATAATTGTCATTCATAATGTTTGTAGTTTTTATATTTAAATACTAAATTTCATTTCTATTAGAAACAGTGTGTTACTAATATTCAAATATAATATCAATTTCTAAATCCTATTCAATATTTCTTGCAATGTTATTTTTCTGGGAGGGTCTTAGAATTCAATAGGAAAGAAAAAGCTTATCATGATTTTCATCTGCATCCAGGCAGTACACTTATCCACAAAATAAATAGAAAATATCATTCCAACTAGCACCAAGGAGCTGGTACTATCAGCACAGTAATAAGTTTTGAATGACTCCTAGCAATATTCACTAGTTTATTCAGCAAGTATTTTTGAGGTCTTCTTCTGCACTGTGCTTATCACATGGATTCTGAAGACTGTTAGCCTTAACACCTGGGTTATAATTTAAGAAATTCCTTTAAATGAGATCAGTGTTCAAGGGAACTAAAAAATATGATCAAGCAAAATTATTATGTAAGGATCTAATGGTTTTGAGAAATATTATTTTATGCAAAAACACTTTGTAGGTGATTAGCTCTGGACTCGTGGAAATCAGCTGAAAGCAGGAAAAATAGCAGTAGCTCACTTTCTATTTTTTTCATATTTTATGTCCAACTGTAGACAAGAAGCTTCAGCAAAATAATTCCCCCCAAAATTTACCACTTTATACTTCAAATGCTCTGAGATTTCTAACAGCCCACGTTTTTAAAAACAATCTTGATTGTAAGGCATTTTAAGGTAAACATGAAAATGTTAAGCTGATACTGATTTCCCACTAAGATAAAAAGTTTCTGCCTCATGCTGCCAAATGTATGGCTGTCATAAAATATGTGGCTGTGTTGGTCTGTTTCTTCCAGTACTGGTAGATATTGACGATTCTGTATGCTTTATTTTTTGTGTGTTGCAGGGTTCAAACTCAAGACCTTCAGTGACAAGTGTGATGCCACTGAGCTAAACCCTGGGCTTCCATACACCTTTTTATTAGTCAGGTCTGTAATGAGTAGTATTTATTTTTATTAAGGGTTACCATAACTAGTCCTTAAATATTCAGATCACAATATCTTTTTATATTTTAAAATAAAATATATTAAGTGGCCTTTTTTTTCTTATTTCCACAATTTAGTCTAAGGAAAAATTATTTGTTTTTATAACCAAAAGCAGGCTAATTTTGTTGAGTAAATATGAGATCCTTGGAAGAATTGTAACCCACAGGATTTATTAAAGAAGTGGTTGAGAACCATACACTTTCTTTATAGTTTCATTTCACTGAAATGCAGTGAAAACTCATTTTCTTCTGATAAAGCCCAGCTCCTAAAATCTTTAAACTGGAAGGAATGTTAACAAATTTGATACTTATTTACTCAATATCTTTAAATTTGATGTTCCTCTATGTAATGTATTATCCTACAGGCCCTAAATAATGCCAATAAGTTATTCACATTTATAGAAATTCAGAAACACTTCTGTGAAAGGGTAAGAATGATGGAGAAACAGGACTGATATTCTATTTTAATGTGTGTGAATTTATATTTTAAATAAATATCACCTCTGGACCTACTTAACTCAATGGAAAAATTGGTCTATAAACATGGTGTAATTCCTTCTAGCTCTAAAACACAGGGTCAATGGACCTACAACTGAATCGTTCAGTTGATACATTGATTTAGGACTTACAATTTGAAAATGTATAATTCTCGGATAGGTAACAGGTTTCAATATAGAGACATACAAGTTATGCCTTTATATCCTCGTCTTGAGTATTATTATCAGCATATAATTATAGCTGCAATCTAAGAAAGAGCTCAAGTTCATAGTCAACAATAAAGGCAACTTCTCTCACATCTTGCAGTAATTTGAAATAATCATTATTCACTTTGGCAAAGGGAAGGGAAAATGCTTTTCAGCTTTCAGAGAAAGCAAGTACCTTCTAAATTTGTTAGGAACATATATTCTTTAAATCTCAACTTTTTTTATAAAAATGAGAAATAAAGGTAAATTATGAGTTTGACTCATAATAATAAAAACATGTGACTGAGGTCTTTATCTCTGAAGACATCCAAAAATACAATTTATTCCTTGACGACAGAAGAAATAAAGTGTGGATAGAAGAGGTAACACAGTCAATCTACATTGGATGAAATGAATAGGCAAAGTTTGCAACTCAAAAACATGTCCAGGAGCTAAACAACAGGAAAAATGCTCCCTTTTCTTTACTAAATGAACAGTGACTCATAAATGCCCTGGAGAGTGTATGTGCCTAGACACACATTTAGGCTGAAGTGATAGGAAGCTGTCCTACATCTTCCTGCTGCCTGTAAGCTCCTTTGAGGCAGTGAAGGCTGTGATAGTGCCTTTTCTATTTTCTCCTTCACTAGGCTACTAACAGACACCACCCACCTGTGTGATTATGGCTCAGGAAATGCACCTGGGGGTCAAACCATCCTCTATTCAATTCAGGTATTTTCCCTTGGTCAGATCCTTCTATTGTTAGGAAAACACATACTCTCATGGGCAGTCTTGATTGCTGGAGATACTTCCTTCTTACTGAACTTAAATTTGTCTGTTTTTTTTTTTTAATCAGATATAGAGGACTATGAGTCTGAGTTCAACTATGTCAATATGTAAAAGGATTATTTAAGGAAAAGTACAACTAAGTGGATGCCATTTAAATTTCTAATAAGTTTGATGGATTTTGGCAAAAGTGGAATAAAGGTATTAAAGATTCTTTTGGAAGATGCTTTCTGAGGCTATACTTTCAGGAATCATTTCAGTAGTGTGTGGAAGATGCTTTTCTTGAGAAATCTTTAGCACCTGGCTTTTCTCATTTACAGTTTTTCTTTATATCCAGATTTCCTCTTTTCTAACCTAATGGAGGAGAAATTCTGTAGGTAGATGAAAATTCAGGGATAAATTCTCCAAATCTTTCTGCTGTACTAGGTTAAGTTAGTTCTATAAAGGTCTGAGGACTCAAGTTATATGTGTTATGTATAGATAATTATTAAAATGTAGTATAAGACATAATCTCCAATTAATATCTCCATAATACAAATGTCACATCAAAGGAACAAACCAAAAATTTCCTATGACTTTCAATGTCGTTCATTCATTCATACCAAAATTATTCATTGAATATTATTCAGTGTCAGCACTGTGCATTTCCCATGGATCACCACTTTATTATATTTAATATGTCATTGACAGTTTTATTTATTTACTTTCAAGTGGTAGGGTGAATTTTTCAAATGTTATGTGTATTTATTTATCTCTAAGGTAAAATAAAATTGCTTAAAATATTGGTGGCTCAAAAGTATTTTAAAATAAGTAATTAGTAATTATATATAAATAATGCCCTTTATAAATATAATTTGTACCTAGAAGTACTTTTTTCTTTGTTATTTGAGGAAATCATCTTTTATTATTCACAATGAATATTATTAAGATTGAGAATTATCCTACATTCTTTCAAGTGTTAATATTATTTCCCATATACTGAAAATCACAACAAATTGGATATTTAAGAATTCTTGAATACTTCAAGACCATTGAATCAGCTTAATGAAAATAAATATGAAACATAATAACTTCCTGAAAAGAACAGTTCTGCTTCATATCTTATTCATTGCATGAGTAAATCTACCTTCACCAATATAGTAAACAGGTTCAAAGTAGAACAAATATACACTGTTCAATGTTGAAGTAAAGTAGGTTAGAATTCAATTATGGAACATTTTTCCTTTGTTAACAGTATTCAAACTTGCAATTATAGATTATATATTTAGTAAAAATCTTACTTTAAGATGTGAAATATGTATCTTCATTGCCCAAATAGATTGAAGAGTTGATCAGTGTAGAAACAACAATAGAATAAACAATTTACAGATAACTACAAAAATCTGAATAGGAATGTTTATAAATGATAATGAAGAATAAATTATTTTTCAGTGCACATACTTAGGTATATACAGGATAATTTAAAACCAAAGGGAATGATTCGTAATGTTTAGCTCTTAAAATTATCTGTTTCCATCAAAATATACACATTACCCATGAGAGGGTGATAAAAATAAATTGTGACACAAAATCAGAACATTATATCTCTTTTATCCACTATATTTTGAATGATATCTCATTAAAATATCTTACTAAAGGTGCAAATGATGGAAAATGTTAATTCCAAAACCATTTCTCTAAATTACCAACAGACTTATATTCTTGATGCCTTTTTACATGGTCACAAGCTAAGCACGCATGTGATTCCCAAAACCGTGGAAGATTGACGGTAAAATCCTTCCTCCAGTTAAAGTAGCTAAGGTATAACTTATTGTTTTTGTCGACTTCTTTTAGGTACTTGGCTAGCTCACTGGGAGAGCTATAATCTTCCACATGAATGAACGAATCTGCTGGAATGTAATTCTCATAGTTTTCCCTGGATGGTCCCAGAACAACAGGGACAGAGCCAGCTAAGAAAGCATTATAGAGCTTTTCTGTTATGTAATCTTTGTGGATTGAGTTTTCAAAAGAGAGATAAAATTTACAAGTAGATATGGTAGGAATCAAGTTCTTATCATTCACATATTCTCCAAATGCTTGCCCATAGGTATGGATTTCAATACTTTTGCTTAGCTCATTGTAATACTTGACCCTGGCATGCTCAGGGTTCCAGTTACTTACGACCCAACACACCAGTTTCTCTTTGCTTGGCACTTCGAACACGAATGGGTTTGTGCTTACTGTCAAGAAGCCATAAGGCACTTGGATATCTGAGTCACGGCGGTAGGTTAGAGTCAGGTTGAACAGGTGCTCGATTCCACTCTTTTGGGGAGTATGAGTTGGTGATTCCAAATTCATCCAAATCCACTTTTGGAAGGGCGGCCTAGCTTGCTGAGGTAAATTGGTCAGATCCCAACTGATGTCTCGGTGATGTATCAGAACTGCATGTGATTTGTTGTACAGTGACCGGTCGGTTGTGAGATGACATCCTTGGATGTTGAACATTGCTTGGCAAGATGTGAGGTCAAAGGTTTGCCCAAATGGCCACACCCACACCAGAATAGTAGTTTCATTAAAATAATCAGTTTTAGAGGAAAAGAAATTTTTCATTTTCAGCACTGAGCTGGCTGACTCCATTGGGCCGAAGATCCAGCTACTGGTGGGCTTGATGTAAATAAGCAGACACGCCATGAAACAGCCCAGGATAATACAGATGATTAAAAATGGCCGGAGGATTCCTTTGGATGTTGATGTCATAATTTTTTTCTGTGAAATAGAAGAAGATAAGGGAAGGTAAATGTAGGAAAAACGAAATGCAAATAAAATTTAAGTGAAACATATGATACATTAGAGAATACAATCACAAAATGAACTGCTTTCTTTTTCACAGTTATCAAATTATTAAGAGAAAAACAATTTCTATGAAAGCTAAGAAACTGTTCTTAAATGGAGGTTTTCCAGGAACCCTTCCTTACAAATAGTAAAGCAGAATTTGTTTTAAATAAAACAGTATATCTTCTAAATAAGTTACATTTTTTAATTTGTTTGTTGAAAACTGGCACAAGATCGTGTTATCACTAGCGCTGTGGCTAAGAGTTTTAGTGTTTTGCTATTCCATCATATTTGAAAACATTTATCAGTTGATATATTTTCTTATATATTAGCATATATATAAATTTGTAGATCAGATGGAACAATAGAAAACTAAACTTTTTAAAGGAAAAAATTAAGATTTTGTTCACAGATGCATTAAGATAAACTAGAAAATTAAATTATTTTTATTTGTACTACTTTCTTATGATTTTCTTCTAAATAATCTACCAGGATATAATAATCAAGTGTGCTCTACTGACCTTGAACAACATTCTCATTTATAGTGATATTGAGAATTAAAAAAGATTTCCTTTGTAATTAGATTCTATTACTACTAGAAATTTAAAATAAGTAGATTCTCAAAAATAAAGATATATTACATGGAGAACATTTGTTTCTTACCAATTTTGACAAATGTGATCAGAGAGATAGGTCCAGGCTTGTGTTTTCTAAGTGTATTCCAGGTTTTGCCTCATTGGTGCTCAATGACTCTTTATGAATAAAAGAAAAAGATATTATGTTTTGTATTTTCAAATTTTTTTCTCAATTAAGTTCTTTTTTTTTTTTTTTTTCCTTTCTGGTTTGGGGGTTGAACGCATGACCTTGCATTTGAGAGGCAAGCGAAGCACCCCTGAGTTAACTTCTTAGCCCCTCAACTAAGTTCTTACTGAATCACTGAAACTTGTATTGGTCTTCTTATCAAAATAATGTGATCTACTGATTTAACGGTCACTGAAATATTTTGAAATCTTGATTAAAATTAGAGAGCTGTCTAATGTTCAGAAAATGAAATAAATTATCCTTCATTTAGTTATCTGAACTTGTGCAGACATTTGCAAACTCATTTTTGGGTAGTTATTCTTACTCTTAAAGCATATGATTTCTTTTTAAGTAGCAAAGCTTGATCTTTGAGCCTAAAGTTTCTGGACCTAACATTTTAGAGTACTCCTACAGCATAATTTTTGGAATCAATGGCTATACACTACTGCCAAAGTAAACTGCACCCCTGAAATTTATAATAGAAGAAAACCAGAACATATACATACATATATATATATGTTAACATACATGTACACATATGTATAAAAGTTAATATGTGCATTTAGATATCTATATATATTAAATATTAGAAGTAAATATATATGCTAACTCATATATATATCTTAACTTAGAATACAGAGGAAATTCAGGAAAAGAATTATGAAAGAAATGTGATGGGAGGAAATTGACATTGAAGGTAGTACATATCAAAAATAGATGGAGGTTTAAGAATGTACTAATGAGCTGGGCAGGTCAAAAGATAGACAAGGAACAATGGGACAGAGTGAAAAATAAAAAGGAGAAAAATTAAGCAAAGGGTAGGAATTATTTAAATTAAAAGCAGAAATTTAAAAGGAGTAATGAGATCAAAAGTTTTTAAAATATCAATACAAACTTCAAACAGAAAAGAAAAGAGATTCAAATTAAATATCAGTAGAGTAAATCATTACTTATTTAGCACATATTAATATTAAAAATGACTCGGGAATAATTTTATGCTAATAGATTGAGGGATTTTATAGAATTTTTGGATGTTTTCATGCCACTGTTGAATTACCAATATTGGCACAGAAAAAAACCCCAAAAATTTCAGTGAAAGATACTGAATTTATAAATAACAATTAAAAATAAATACTATTCCGGGGCCGGGGAATTAGCTCAGTGGTTCTGGCGCCTGTCTTGCAAGTGCAAGGACCCGAGTTCGATCCCTGGTTAACCACATACCATACTGGGTGTAGAAACTCACGCCCAGCAGCAATCAGTACCGCATACCACTGTGCTGGGCGTGGTGGCTCACGCCTGTAATCCCAGCACTCGGGAGGCAGAGGCAGGAGGATTGCTGTGATGTGAGTTGGAGGCTGAGCTCAGGGCCAGCCTGACCCACAAAAAGCGAGACCTTGTCTCAAAAAAACAAACAAACAAAACAAAACAAAACAAAACACTATTCCTAGATACTTCTCCAGAAATGATATCAGTGATTGAATAGAGAATATTGCCCTATTTTTTTAAAGAAGCCATTTTAGAAAATAAAAAAAAAGGAAAGAAGTTTATCTCATTTTATGAAACAAATTAAATTTTGTTTCTAAAACAAGATACAAGTTGTTTTGAGAAAGGCAATTTCAGTTATAAAAAAGACAGAAAAATATACACCTTGAGCCATAAACAGCATTGAGAATATATCAAATGAGATCCGGGATGGACTTAAGATGGTTAGTTATATTTTTTTCTACTTTATAAACAACTATTTAAAATTTTCTTAATTCCTTATATAACAAATATTAAAAAGGAAAAATTTACTGGAAAAGTCTCCCTTTCATTGGTACAACATTAATATTTAATATGAATTAAGAGATTTTTCAACTAGTATCTGTAAAGTAGGAATAAATGTAAATACATTTCCTAAACCTATCCCTGTTTTCTTTCTTTCTATAAGACAGAAATTTAATTGCTTATATATTAAAAATGTCTTTAAATTCTTTTGAAATTTAAATATAATAACAAACTATCTAAATAATAACACAATATAAAATTATCATTCCATTAAAACTGAATGTATGAAAAAGCTGAAAAAACTAGGTAACATCTATAATAAGTTATTCCTAAATCTAATCCTGTAAAATTCAGCCTAAATAATGTTGATTCAGTGTAATCGGGTTACAATAGTAATAGTTATTATTTCCTTGTGCCAAGCACTTTTCTCATATCATCCTCTTAATTTTTATACAGCTGCTGTGAAAAGAAATTGTTTTATCACTCATTCTTCACAAATGTGGTTATTAGGGGCAGAGAAATAAATAACCAGCATAACTATTGAGTTATCCTTTATCTTGTTTTTTACTGTCTTCTTTGAATAAGTGATACATTAACAATCAATTCGCATTTCATACAAGGTTTTTTTTCTTCTTTGACTTCCATAGTATCTGTACTTTGTTATAAAACTAAAGACTATTTATAAAGGAGTTCACTTAGATCAATTTTTCTTAACAGGAACAATACTTTACACTTATATGATACTCATTATGGCCAAACAATGATTTGAGCAGTAGCATTCACACCCACCACACACACACACACACACACACACACACTCAACTACCTCATATGAGAGTGCTATTTTATTAATAAAGAAACTGAGGCCCAGAATGTTTAAGCAGCTACCCAAAGTGAAGCAGTAAGTGATAGAATGCATTTTCAAACTGCAGCCCCTTGAGTCCTGAGTCTGGGCATTTTATTAATATGTTCTATGATCACCGATTCTGCAGGATACAGCTAAAGACTATGCTTATCTGGGTGATAGCAGAATGTACACTTCATGAGACAGTCTGTTTCCTACACTGTACTCTCCTTACCATCAAAATACAGTAAGTGTTTAATAAATGCTGTATATATGTTGAATGAATGAGTGGTTGACTTATCTCAGCTATGCACAAAATAACTCTATAGAAGACAAAAATGAACCCAGTGTGAATGAAGGAAGGCCAACTCACTTGCTTTCTCTGCTCATTTGACATGTATCCCTCCCTTAAGCAACTGCTACTGAAATTGACACAGAAGTATTCATAGGAGTAAATGAGCAAAATTTTCTAGTTTTGGCTCTTCGTCATTGCCTCAAAGGTGACATTTATCTAGTACATATTAGTCCAATTGCTTTTTTTTCCCCCAAAAATGTGGATGAACTGGTTTCTGAGCAGAATACTGTTGTTTCTACTGCATGTTTGTATCAGTCCCCCTTTGTCACTGAGACATAACAACCAGCTCACAAATTAAAGATGGCTCACAATTGTAGAATATTCAGTTCATAGTCAGTTGGCTCCAAAACCAGATCAGCATGGCAAAGAGACTTGTCAGAGAAAAACTGCTCATGGCCAGTACACAGGGCAGAGGAAAACAGCTAGAGAGGAAGAAATTAGATACCAGACACAGAGCACCTCTATGACCACCCAGGTACACGGGAAGTGTGCTTTACCGATTTCCCAAATGGCTCCCAAGACAGTTATATTCAGGTAATTAATCTCAACTCTCACTGTGTTTCTGTGTCTTTCTGCTCCTTGGAATCTCTGGATTCCTGTTTTGCTTTGAGTACACTCTGCCTTCAACTTCTCACTGCTGTCAAGGTCGATCACTGAGCAATAGGGGCAGTTACTAAGTAGGTCATGCTTTGTACAGACACTGTCACAAAAGTTTGCTTCCCAGAAAGCAGAAGTCTGACATCCCCTTGACATGAATCTGTGCACTCATTCCTCCCAACTAAAATTTTGCACTATACCCAAAATATCATGCACTATGAATCTACCAAATTATTTTTAAAACTCTTCATGTTGTTGCTACAGTGCTCACCCCAGACAGCAATAAATTTATAACCTAATGTGAATTGTAACAGAAAATAGGACCAACTTTTTCCATTATGTTTTGTTTCAAATACTATCAGAATATTCCTAACACTGTAGAATCTTGGGAAAAAGCTGTTTGATAAGACATACTATGGAATTTATTCAGTTTCCCATTAAAAGACTTCTTCCATTTTAAAATAAAGCTTAAGTGGATGTTAAAGACTGGAAGTTCCTAAAACAGAAAAATGTTAGAGAACCACCACGGATATGTATCAAGGTCTTAAGGAAACTAAGGAGTACAGAGGCATCTTTGATTGTAAGCACACTTTTTTTTTTTTTTACAGAATGGAGTAGGAAGATCTTAATTTAAATGAAAAAAAAAGGAGAATATACTATAAAATAGAATGTAATATTTTCCTAAAACTGGAAGATAGAATTGTAATACCAGGTGACAGCTACAACTTACTTTTTCAATCTGCTTTTCAAATCTCCTTCTTGTTGTGATGTACAGCTGGGAGAGATTTATCCTATCATTAGCAGTTCTTGAGTTAACTTACTTGACAATTATTATATAATAGACTTCTGATTTCTTTTGCTTGAGTCCATGAGCAAACCATGACTGACAGGACTTTTTATCATTATTAAAAATATGTCAAAGATCTTAGAGTGATCAATTCATGCCAACTTCAGTAACCAGAATTAAATCATCAACACACTGATAAATGGACTTATTCTTTCCAAATAGCATTAAGTGTTTGATGTTATGCTCTCTTCCTTGTTAAAAAATTAAGAATCAGTGCCTTACGTGAAACTTTCAGAATAATAATAGATTTATTTTCATTTTGTGCAAATGATACTCTTGCACATACCAACCATTCCTTAACTTATTTTCTTAGTGAATTACTCACACATAAAAATCTATAACGTTCCAAATATAACTCATCAATAATGTCCGGAAAAATTTCAAATAGATATATGCAGAATCTTCTAATATTTTGTGAAAGTTGTCCTTTTTAGAAGTTCCTGCATGAGCATATTGTGCTCACAGCATTATGTACCATGTACTTGTTTCTTTCAACTGCCTTGTATTGCTCTCCTTGCTTCTGATAACAGCACTCATTTCCTATTGGAATACGACCTTTGCTTGCCTGGGTGCTTTAGCATAGGAGCTGCACTATTCTAACTTTCTAGAGAGTGTTGAAACTTTAGCAGAAAGTTAACTGTGACTAATTGCTCTGGGGTACTCTGAGAAGACAATATGTAAATTCTGATACAGGTCCAGGAAATTGCTACTAATTCCACCTTCTCGGTTTGGCTCTTGAGATATTCCTTGAGTCTCCAGAGCTAACCTATTACTTCTTCTACTACTACTTCTTCTTCCTCCCTCCCTCTCTCTCTCTCTCTCTCTCTTTCTCTCTCTCTCTCACAGTTCCGTGCACTTACTACATTCTTTTTTGTTTACATCAGTTCAACTTTGTTTTATTGTATGAAACAAACCCAGAAGAAAGAAACTTTATCTTAAACAGAAAATTGAATTGATATTTTCCCTTCCTTTGCTTTTCCTCTTTCAACCCCCCAAAAGATAATTTGAGTTATTCAAAATACACCTACAACTCTCTAGATTAAAAAAAAGAATACTACATAGTATATAAATACACAAAATAGCTAATGAATCTCGCCACTGCAGTGATTCAACTCAAATTTCAGTTATTTGGTGGTATTTAATTTGAAACTATTTTTGAAGATGTAAATGAGTTCTAATATATGTAATTTATATTATGAAAAAGAAAATATTTAAAAGGAAAGAGGGTCAAATAACAAGAGAAAAAGAATGTGATCATAATAAAGAACAAAGGAAGCAAAGCTTGGGTATATAGGGGAGTGGGTGGCAGGGTAGGTGGGGGAAGGGGAAAAATGAGAATCAAAGCATGTCATATTCTGGTAAAACTCTCAATGTTGATTGCAATGATAATGTGTATTCACAATCTATCAATAAAGATTTGAACTTAAAAAATAGAAATATTTGTAGACTGTTTAGGCAGGCTCAATCTTGGAGAGTAACTTGCTGATGATGTAGATATTATGTACTATAATATTAATCCAGGATTATCAAAAGTCCTCCAAGTTCTGTATTATTTTTTATGTTTTAAATTTCCTGAGTTTTTTTGTTTACAATTCTTTGTTTTGGGTCTTGTTTTTAAAAATTTTCTGCATGGAGTATATTCATTTGAACTTTTGATTTTACTCTTCTTTGCAATTTTTACTCTAAGAATACTTAGAAGATTAAACAAAAGCTTTGAACTTTACTATATGCCAAATCATTTGCATCTTGTACTATGAAACTGTATGTTCATCACCTCATTTTCAAAGATTTCCTTGAAACTTCAAAGTATTGGGCTTTTTTTGTGTGCATAACTATTCTTGGTTCCCACAATTTTCCTCTTTAGATTTTCAGCCAAATGCCCGCAGACTTGGGAGAAATGCCATTTTCTTTTTGGCAAGTAGATACTTGGTGATCTCTGAAATGTTATCAAATTTTTGTTTGTGGACCTTTCTCAAAATCCTCAAATACAATCTCTAATTTTTCCAAGATTTAGACTTTGTTTCCTCAGATCATAGGTAAGTGGCACCGAACTATGTCAGTTTGCATCACCAATGTTTTTCTTTTCCTTTGGATACTCTTGCACATTCCAACCATTCCCTAATTTATTTTGTTTGTGGCTTTATATTTAGACAGACTAGTGGATGGTTTAAAAAAAACAAACTTTCCTTCTTCCTCAGATAATTTGTTTCCAATGCAGAGAGAAATATCAACTGCCATCTTTTTGTGCATTCTAATTATTTCTGTCTGGGGCACGTTTTACGTCCACTTCCTTGCACTTTCCTTTTTCAGTTCAAGGATTAACCCCTTTTAGTTTGATCTTTCATCTGCTCTCCCTCTTTTCTATTCCCTTGCTGGTTCTTAATCACCGTTCTTACTCACTTTTTAGGAATGCTATTTACCAGCTTTAGCCCGGTTAGTACAAACAAATCTGACTCTGAGCCCAAATGGGCTGCAGACACAGCCAGACAGTACTTGGATGCCATTTTCTTAGGATAGGCCTGCAGGTGCCCCTTGAGCCCAGCAATCCTTTATGACTTGGCTGTCAGCACTACAGTCAAAGGAAACCTCAATACACACACACACACACACACACACACACACACACACACACACACACACACACACTCAAAACTATCATTTGTGGTTGATCTATGACTATTCCTTCTGTTCTAGATGACAAGCTAGAGCAGTTAACCTACTGGATTCTTTATAAAATCCCCTTCTTCTTTAATATTCATTTCCATCCCAGGACTTAATCCTGTTAATTTTATCTTCTAAATATTCCTTACAGTGTTTGACTTTTCTCTTTGTCTAACTCCCATTTGTATCATCTCTCATATGAAACATGGACTTTACTTTTCAAATGGATCAACTGGTGTCTAGTTTTGATCCTTTACATTTATTTGAGCACACAGACCAGCAGAATTCGCAGCAGCACTGTGGAAGCTCAGCAAGCGATATGGGTCAGAGTAAAAATCTTAGAAGTACAATTTCCCTTCAACCCCCTGTTTTTTTAATCACATTCCTTCCCTGAAGGCAAGCCATGGAAGCTAGAATTTCTCTTCCTTAGGGCAAAGTATGGGAACTAGAGCCACTTTTCTTCAAAGGGAAGCAGAGAACACAAAATATCAGTCTAATTTGCCACCACCTTTCCATCTTGGAGCTTACCACAAAGAACTTCTGCAACATGCCTTGTCTTATCATAACTTACAGGATCCCATTTTTGAAGGTGTCCTGCTCCGTGCTGGAAAGGAAGAAACATGGTACAGGGAGGCTAAGAGGAATCTGTATGGGCAGTGTTTTAGGGTCCCACACAGTCTGTTAGCTTAGGTCAAATCAATTTCACTTGAATGTAAAGCAGATCGTTTCCCTTAGGCCTTGGGTCTTCATTCTGAAAGTTCTAGTGTCAGTCTACACTCAAAGAAATTCATTATTCTTTTTTATTTTCTGTTAACCTTTTATTATCAGGGCACCAGTGTAACCCTGTATAATAATCAGGAAATGGATCACTTCTTTTTCCACCATTACACCAAGATCTGGAATCCCATTAAAGATGTAAACTTTCCTACTCGAAACCAAGACCTATGGAACAAAAAACTATGCGGTGAGGCCTGGCAATCTGGTCTCCAAGTATGTTGGCCCTTGGCTTAAGGTCTTTCAATGAATTACTTTCAAACTCTCTAAGATGTTTATGAAGCATAAACAGGCCATGGTGCAGACTCTGCCGGTCCTCGGTCTTACCACACTGCTTTTGCATTCCTAGGAGGCCACTCCTTTCTCATCCCCTGCGTGGCCATGCCGCTTCCTCTTAGACTTAGTCATCCAGCCCTCTCTCCCCTCTCTCTGGAAAGTTTTCCCTCCTTTTCGGTGACTTACACCTGTTTACTTTTCTGCTTTTTCAAGTCCACTGTCAGCTGCTCATGGGAGGCCTCCTGAAAGCCTCCAGTGAACAGCTAAAGTTGAGCTCCATGCACATGCTGCCAAATGTTACAGCTCGTTTTTTGTATACCTGTTAGTGAGCAGCTTTTTCTACATTTTTGCATTTCCTTGATGTCATTTCTTCTATTGCTATTTTTGTTCAATTGTAACTAGACTCATAATGCAGAGATTTGGTGTTTTAGTCAGATTTTGGTAGTTGTCCCTAATTCATATCTGGCAGATTCTTGCTCTCAGTGGCCAAACAGCTGCTAATTATTACTATGAGTGAACAGAAAGCTCCTAATTATTTTTTTTAATGACCAAGGCCCCGGGTAAGAGGTGTACATAGATTTGTTTATTTAGTCTTTGTTCATTTAATGAACAGGTATCTTTTCCTGTACAAAACAAGGTTCTAAACACTTTACAAATATTAATTCCTTTGAAGAGTCTCAACAGGCAGGTGGAAATGTACACTATAATTACATATGTTTTGTAAATGAGTAAACTGATATGCTTCTATTTTTCTGAGGTTAAATAATGGTCAGTAAAGACTGGGGCATCTTTACTGCGCCAACAAAGATGGCTAGACTCCAGAATGTGTTGTTTTAAAAATATATGTTGAGAGATTCTAGCTCACAGTTGCAAAGAGCTATGTGAATTTTATAAGGGAACATTTATTTTATGATGTTTGTTACACTTGAGTCATTGTTTATAAAAGACAATTCAACAATACTTCTCTTTGCTCACATTCTGGAAACCAATGGCCAGGAACAGTGAGCCATATATTAGATGATTTGGATAATTATTCTTCTGTCTAAAAGATTGTATAGAATAGTGAGTAGGCATAGAGTTCTATTTTATTACTCAGGTATTTATAAAGCAATTCCAGGAAAGCCTTGGGTAAATGACACTTAAACGATTGTTGATTTAAGCCTTCCATGATAGCTATTTCTTAAAAGCTGCTCTGTCTTCTAGATGAATTCTTTATGTCAGTTTTGAATATTCAGAAATTAATCTCAGAGCACCAGTTGCCAAACAGCAATACATGCTGAAGAAAGAAAATGTTTAAATTTCAGTTATTTTAGAGTTTTCTACCCAGTACCATCATTTAATATTTTTAGGGGATTTATAATTATGGATTTCATTTATTGCATAAATGGAATAATTGCTTCCCTATTAATTTAATATTCTAAACATGGATTTATTCAGATTACTGTATCAATCATACATCTTAAATGACCATATAGTGATAGTTCGGTCCTTCCTTGGTCTTGCAATCAGAATTTCTTCTTCAAAGTGTCTCTCAGCTGGGTTTGTGAAAGGCCATGGAAGTTGTGTATGGACTAGAAACTTGTCTGCCATCCGTCATCTCTGCTGACTCTGTCCTCCATCATTAGCTGCCACTAATCTGAGAATTAGCTTGACAAAACCATACACCTGCTCTTATCTACTGAATGAATGGCCCTTGGAATCCAAATCCACCTATTCTTCTGTTGCCAAAGTGTATGGCTCTGAGTTGCAGATGTAAAACTAATTATTTCAGTCAAGGACAATGCAGTTTTAAATTTATTAAAACACATCTCTGTCAGAATATTTTCCTTAACTTTTTATCCTCTACATAGGACGAATAGAAATTTCTGTGCATTTCACAGGGCAATATAGTGAGTCATAATGAATCAATTGCTTTATCTTTCTTGGCTCTTTTATTTTAATTAATTAAGTTTATCAGTACAACTTAGATACACATAATGATCACATTTGTCGTCAGAAATATGTACATGATATATTTTGACTCTTCATTTTTTCCCATTCCCTTCCCCTTTCTTTGACCCTTGTTATCCTTCTTATTTGCAAGAGCTTTGTTTCCATTTTATCTTTACCATTTCTTCTTCTATTCTTTCTCTCTCCCTAGTTTCCCTTCTCAATGGAATATTTTCTTCTAATTTCCTGATATCTTTTATACATTTGATATTTCTATCAAAGAAGTCTTCTGTTTTTAAAATAATCAATCTCTTTACAGTATTACCCTGTAGATTAAATAATTAAATATCATGTGATAAGCATCATTATGTACAATCAGAACCTAAAAAAAGCAAAATAGTTTGGGAAACATAAATTTCCTTTTTGACAGACTAGGTGAACTGGAACATGGGTCTTCTGCCCACTGTTGTACTGCTTACAGGGTTTCCTGGCCAGAACTGTGAATGACTTGCTCAGACTTACCACTTACTTACCTGGATTTACAGATGTCTGCCCTGCCCTATGGGATCAACTACTGGGATTATTGTGGACATTTGCCCCACTATGTAGAATCTTAAAATACAAGGATTACTGCATTAGGATTATTGGCTTTAAGATTTACTGGATTTAAGGATGTCTGCCCTGCCCTACAGGATTTTCAACTACAGGGATTATTGTGGGCCCACCCTGTTTATGCATGCTAGGATCATGGGTCTGAAGTCTTGGTACCAAATAAAAGTGTGGCAAGCTCGGGTTATGGGCTCTTCTGCTCCGCCTTCTGCTTGTGTGGTATTTGGCCTTTGTTGCCACTGCTCAGAGTAGCAGGAGTTGAGCCAGGGCTCAGCCCTTTTCTCAAGGTTCTGACATTGTTGTTTGTTGGTTGTTAATCCTTTTGCTGTGGGACTCAGGGGGACTGCAGTTTGCCACGGGGTAATGGCTGCATCCTCCCCTATCTCCCACAGTTTCTGACTCAGAATGAAGTCCCTATCATTAGCTTCCCACTCATCCTTTTAACTCTACTATCAGCTTTCCTGAGTTTTTAGTATCCTGATGGCAGAATGTTCAACTTCTTAGCGCCCATAATCAAGTGAGGCAATACCTCAGAATAACTCTATATATAGCTTTACACTTACAGAATATCTCACATTCTCATTCTATCTCTCTCATATACATGAGATGTATAT